>LUCH01002573.1:1993-56172 GCA_013368495.1 Paragonimus heterotremus
CAGAATTATGAAATAGGAAATAGTGTAGAAAACGTTACACCATCGGTCAAGCCATTTTCTTGATATCTGCATTTCCTTGTACCTTCCAACATCAAAGTGTCCAGCAGAACAACTTGAAGCTGTTTGCCGAGAACTGTGTCTGTCTGTTATTGACGTGCAACATATGAGTACGGTTAGTCAGCACAAATGTTTTCTAGGCGACTGCTCATTATTTACAAGTATCTCTCTGCTTGAGACTCTCAATTACATTTGTGAACATACTGACCAATCGAACACGTAGTTCAGCATACCGACATCTGCGTCGAAAAAACTATTCTTGCGATGTACTCTCAACAACCAGTTTAGGTTTAACAACGAACTCTATATTCAGCCTGAAGAAGTCGGAATATGGTCCCCATTTGGTCCATTACTGACGGATATTTTCATCAGTAAGCTGAAATATCCACAAGTAATTCAGCCAGTTAACCTTTTGTGCTTCAGTCAACGTTCCTTAGACAGTATTTTTGTTAAATAGAAATGTAAACATGATCTACCGGCAGTAGTTCGCTCACACAATCAGCTGCACTTCGATATCACGTTTAATTCTAACAGGGAAATGGGAAACTGATTTAATTTTCTGTATGTAAACCTGAATGGTCTCCTGGGGGACATTTTACAACGCTTCGTTTATTGTAATGCAATATGGACGAGGCATTTGATAAGTTTTAATGGATTGGTGTCTTTGAAACAAAAACGAAACTGCATCCACTAACTGACCAGTAGAGCAGTGGGAATTTGATTTGTAGATACAGTACACCCGGAACTATGGACGGTCGCCAATAGGTTACAAGAAAATGGCTATCCGGATATTTTGAAAAACCAGAACATAACTGTAAATAAGCTATGGAGTGGAGGAAATAGCCATATTCACCTGCCTTCCCTTTAAGAGTGACTTCGCAACACAGACACTCAGCCACCGACTTTATCAGACGCTTAGTCTTACAATCCCGGCGGAAACTTCACGGAGTTGGTTCATCGCAACCCCTATGCCGACAATGAAGCTTAGAAACAAACTATCTGTCCTCGACTAACCCATGATTGTTCACTCATACTACTGTTGTTGTTCGGCAGAATGTGTAGGTTGGATGATGAGGCGTTTATCAAAAAGGATCATCCACCGTGACTCGAGACAGGTTCGATCAAATCCATTAACATCCTTATGGTCGTACATTTGGCAGTTACTTATGGTCGGCCTGACCTCACTCAAGCCTTCTTTGATGTGTACAATGTTTCGGCCATCCACCCCAAGCTGGTCAGACAACGGACGTTAGCTATTGTTGAACTGATCGGCACTCGACTGCGTAATGCGAATTTCCTCTCACACAAAAGTTCGTGAAAAACCTGCAGTTGTCGTGGCCAAAGGTCACACCACCGGTCTGCGTGTCCATCCAAGCTTCAGCCGGTAAGTGCGACGTGATGACAAGTGAAGTTCCACTCATCATTAACACTGACGATTTGTTGTCTAAGTGACTAGTCTATAAATTATTGAACACTTCGTAACGTTCTACTTGATCCAGCGACATTCATCTAAACCCTTTTGTGTTGATTATGTACTGTTTTGATTTCGCTAAACCTAAGTAATTGTATTGGTTTGATGACAAATTATCGAAAACACTTGTTCGTCACGGTTTTCTATATCGCGTCGTTGAGTAAAACAACGTTCTTAATGAGCAGATGACACTTGTTGCTACTAGGTGAACCTTATCACGCGTAGTTATAATCCATGTTTTCACAAAACCCATTAGCTGGTCCCTATCCATACGAATAATTATCAGTACGCGTTGTAGGCGCTAAAGTGCATTGAATATCAATCTTTTTACTTATGTCTTACCTGTATCGAACACCGTCCTGTCACCATACTAATAGTATTAGTCGAAATCTCGTTAATGACTGACAAGCAATAAACGTTTAGCTGCATCGAAAGATGATCCTTCGTCCAGCAATGAAATGATGTTCAAAAGATTTACTGAAGTAAATTATTGAAGTCTAACTGAGAAACCTTAATATGAGAGTTATCAGAACAGTTGTGCGTTCTTTAAAGACGACCGAAGAACCTGAACGCTGTTCAGGATCTAACATGGCGAGATTTCCACTTGTACTGAATGGATTGAACATAATGTGAACTGCCCGACAAAGCTGAAATTCGAGGTGATTGCCTCTGTTGCAAGTAAATAATACTTTCTGATAGAAATTTAGCCATAGGAGAAGAACGATACACATCAAAAGGCAGTGTTTACTGCATAACAATTGATTGTTATAAAACAACGAACTTTGACGTTAGTTCAGGTGGCTGATATAAGGTTGTCAACCAACAAAAGGTCCTGCATGAATGCTGAACAGGGACAGTGAAGCGGTATAGTATAGGTGAAGTTTGCACTTATCCAATCAGTAATGCGAATGGTAACTGGTGACAGATGTAACCATTAAAATCAAATTAGTGATTTGGCCACAACTCAGATTCCTTCGATACTTCTCTGGGTATCGTGGAACGTTATGCCCAAGTAAGTCGTTGTTGCTTACTTCTGTTTTTACGGAACCTGTAATCACATAAACTATTCGAGGTCCAAAAGTTTTATAAACGAACCTGTTGTGTCGTGGATAGAGTTGTTTCTAGGTTCTGAAAATGAAAGAATCGTGGTTTTAACACAGCGATTGTTCAATGCTCCAGGTGCTGTTTGTTATCACGTCGTGATATTCATGAAAAAGATAGAGTTACAGGCGATTTTGAAAGCTCAACAGAAGTTACTGATGGCAGATGGTGTACCATTCTCTTTGAATATGTTGGACAACATGTATTGATGAACCAACGACTCAAACTATCAAAAGAAGACGGGATTACGATGCACTGGTGAACAAATTAACAAAACGGATGGGTAGAAAATTCCGACTATTTCAATCGATGGATCGACGAACTGACTTATAGATTAGGGCAGAACAAGGTGAGGAGGATCAAATTATGTGATTTTCGTACTTAATCTTCTTCCTGCGGCCAACAAGTTCAAAACAATGATAAGTGATTCTTCCCTAAATGCGGTGATGTGCGCACCACCCATGTAAATTTTACCAGTAAAAAAGGGTTTTCTAGACAACAATCAATTGACATGAAGGAACGAAACAAGACTTAGTGCTCAACACGGGTGCCTAGAAGCAGGGGAAGTAAGCCATACATAAGAAAATAATTGTGTGGGATAGTTTTATTTCGGACTTTCGCCTGACGGAACTGAAAAGTTTGAAACATCTGAAGACCAGGATACTTCCCTATTGCTACCAGAGTTGGTGCGCAGGTTTTTGTAAGGTTCACGTGTAAGAAATTACCGCGAGACCTTATGGAATGAAGCAATAGAATATCATCTTTGCAGAGCCGGGCACAGAGTCCAGAACAGTTACTAAACCACCACTGTATTACAGTGTTTTATTACTTCACCACGGAGTCATAAAAACGGCATTGAAGAACAATCGAATTTCCACTCCATCATCAGGTTTATGCAGTTGTGTGGGTTCAATAAATTTGAAGTGGTATGTAATAGTTAAAATAACAGCATTTAAAACAATTCTTATATGTGCAGTCAAATGACGAGTCATCATTGCTAACGATAAGTGACTTGAGATTCCATAGCCGTATTATGTCACAAATGTATGGATGAGATTTTAAGTGACTCTTTAAAACTTGAGGTGTTTCTAATGGGGCCTTAATGAAAGTTTCAGTTTGACCCATAAACACTAGAAGGGGTATCGAGATCACCCTAACTGGAACACCTTTGGAGAGGTGGCTGCCCTTCTTGCTCTCTACTTTACAAGAACATACACGTGTTTTAGGTCTTACCGGAGTAAATAACTCACAATCTGCTTAAGTTTACTCGATGAATTGAGAAGTTTCTCTGCCGGCAATGTTGTTGATTGTTAGATAGTGAACAAGTTTTGAGATGAGGGATTTAGAACGGGATTTTTTGGAACAGGTGTAATTTGTGCAGCCACCTTGACTATTTTCTCAAACTGCTAAGAAATGTTGAGTGGTTAATGTCGCTGAACATCAGCGTTCCAAAATATGGAGTGTTACGGAGGGTCCACACAGTATACCGTTAGTTCAAATTGGCTTGAATTTGCTGGAAAGGTGGTGCATAAATAACCACTCATCTGAGCGATTTTAAATGCAAGGCTTTACCGTGATAACAATTGTCTAAGCAGCATCAGGAGTAAGTTCTTCGGACACAAAAGTTATTTTGAACGCTACTAACAGACGGCTCACCTATGAATACACCTTGATCAGCCTTAGCGAAGTGTGTACAAAGTGTGTACAAGTGTGTACACGAAAGAATTTATCCAAGCATGTCGCTGGTATCTAAAAACGACAACAGCCCGGTTGATTACTTCCATAAACATGTTGCTGAAAAGATGGTGGCTCATGGTAAATTTATGCCACAAGAGCTCAGCCACGTTGGGCCAAATCACAAAATACATCGGTACTTTAGATAGGACTAACTCCGTGCACTCAGTCTTTCGGAGATTTATGATGTTTTATATTTTATTTCGTCGGTCATGCGTATTTACTGCATCAGACCGCACTGAACATACAGGTTTTGTATTGTAAACAGTACTTGCAACAAGTTTTTTAATAGTTCTTATAGGTTCATGCACGTGTTTGTTTTTTCTATAAAGCCGTCTGCTAAAATACACAATTGCTCGATTGTATTTCTGCTCTACTGCTCCGCAACGCAATTCTCATTTAATTCTATCAACCGGAGAGATAAATCTTGTTTTTCAATCGTCCTAAAATCATGAATGGGTAATCTGATGGCTGTTCTGCACAAACGTATACAATTTCAAAGGCAAGACCTTTGTGTGCGTGTCATCCCACAAAGACATAGTTAAACGTTCTTCAGTAGTCTGTATATTAGTAGTCGTATACATGAAAAACACTGTTGGATAGAAGAACGTGTATCAACAGTGAGAACAAAACACAAACGTGAGTATTAAAATATTCCACAAAAATAATGCATCCGGAAATGCACACAGTTGATTATCTTCGTTTTCCTAGAAGAATAAGTCGAAATGCACTTGTCGGTTGACGAATATAACTTTTCATAAATTATTCAACCGCAATAACTGTTAAAACTACATAAGTTTGTACAATGGTCAACCAGGTGCTATTTCGGATCTAGCAATAGAAAATGGAAAGACATGAGGGTAAGGTTTGCAATGAGAAAAGTCAAGGTTGTACACCTTGAATCTATTACACTGTGAACCACAATTGTGCGTGCAATGATTTTCTGGGTTATTTTTTAGTGGTTATCCTCATGGTTTTAACCGGGGAAAGTGGTAAACCAACTTTGCTTTCAGACGATGTTTTCTGTTGCGTGGAGCTGGTTTCTGATGGTGATGAAATGTAATTATCCGGAAAAAATATTCCTGATGTGGTCATTTCTACTGGTTCAACCGATGGCACATATGTTCCAGATTCGACAGAATAATTCTCCAAATACGTAGGTGACAAAGGCACAGATTCTAATGAATGGCTGCAATTCGTTTTATGTTGATGTGAATTGGAAGCAAAGATCAAAGAATGGGCCTTGTGAATGGTAGATTTTTGAGCAATACAGGGATATAAATCAGATTTAGCTGTCATAGTTTCAAAAGGTTGAAAGTTTCTTATTGGGAATTCGGTGAGAGGTTTCTCAAACAACCTAATATGGTCGGTATGAACGATTCCAAGTTTTCGAGAAACAACTACAGTTTTGTTGGACGTCAATGTTTCCATATTTTGTGAAACACTGTCTGGATTCTGTATGTAACATTCACTTGGTGAATCGCTAGTTGGTGGAGAGATATTCTTACATGGCGGAAAATTGAATTTGATGTGCAGATCCAGTAGAGTGTCCAGTTTAGTTTCGATGCTGGAAATCTAAAGAATGAACATAAAGGAAGGAGATTTAGACTAACTAAGAGCAGAGTCTGATTTGGTGAACGCGCATTTGTTTCAACAATTAAATAAACGTTTATATAAACTACTGTAAGCCGTTGTAAAATAAAATCTTCATGTATAATCCCTTTATGCGTGGGATTGCTTTCCAAAATTATGACACCATTTCTATGCAGGAAACCTCCGGTCTTCCGTTTTATAAGAACAACACCACAGGAAGTAACTTTACACCCACCCCTTATTTGAGTAGGCTTCAGTCGATAACGTCAATTTTACCCAAGCTTAAAAGCCAACACGTTGCTTGAACCACTTGGTGGTTGGTCGATAATCGTTAACGAATATCCGTCTCAACTGGATACCTTATTCATTAGTTGTGTATGTGAAAGAAATACCTAGTTCGCAGAGCCATCAGCATGACAACACTCCTGAGGAAGGCCACCCGAGGTGGTTGAAACGTAGAGTATTACAACTTGCTCGTAACGTTGTGTGTGTTTCTAGTCAGTCTGTTTTGAAGAGAAGCACTACACTCGAGTTCCGACCTTCTGGATTTCTTCCTTATTGTACATCCTTACGACGGAAGGAATTAGAACACCTACACTTCCGTGATAAAACTGTGTTCAACACTGCACCAATGACGTCCCTTTAAGCACAAGCAAACCGTCGTACGCAAACGCTCAGCTTCAATCGCTTGTGAGAGAGGGCTGTAGCTATCGTCTCGCACTCTCACGCGGCGCATCACGTGACAAGCCTAAGACTAAGCGACGCTCACTGTACCAACCTGGGCATGCACATCCATCGGCCCGAAAACCTTCTTCCAGGTCGGAACGCACGCACGCGCACGCAGTCACCACCTGCACACTCAGCCAATTGGGACCCTCCAAATGGATGTGATTCAGTGCGGTCAATACTCAGGCACGCGTGACGCGGTTGGACCCGGATCGGAACAAGGAACAACACAACTGAACAGGACAGGGCACGGTCCGGACGAGCGCCACTGAATTAAGCTTGTACACCGATCCCACCAATAAAGATCCAAACTATTGGATTTAACCTTCTCATTTTGACTACCGTTGAGATATCGTTATTTGTTAGTGGGTACTCAAGCTATCACGATTAAGAGTTCCACTGCAGGGCTTAGAGAACCCGATGGCCTCTGAAAGAGACACCGTAACTGTTCTGTTACTCCTAGTCGATGACCCCACGACTAGGATTTCTGTTCAAGTAGAAGTCATAGAAACCATTAGAGTTATTGAGCAGTATTTTTTTGGCAGCTAGTAAAAAGTAAGGAATTCTCGTTGATATGAAGTAAACATTACACAGTTGCTTTCACATTTTCATGCAATTCTCAGCCAATGCCTTCGAAAAGAAGTACTGTTTTCAAATTTTGCTCTAGATGGTGCTCATGAGTACTGCATATCCTTGTCACTGATCCACGCATAAGTTTGTTAACGATATGGAAAAAGTGATTTCTTCAGAAAGTTATCACGTGTTAAGTGTTGATGGGCGACTGTTTCATTCCGAAACCATCGTTGCATGCAGATAAGCCATCAGTGGTAAATAACTGATAAGCCGTCTTTATACCCCTCAATTTTTGCCCATAGAACAGGTGAACATGCAATATCTCCGAGATGGGCGACCCACACAATTAACAAATAAATGAATGATTTTTTACAGTATCACACAAAAGATGACCTGTCTTTATTTTCTCCATTCACATGCTGACACGCCACCCAAACTGACTTTGCTTCTAAATCAGATCATTTCTTTTCATTAAACTTTACCTATGAAATCATTGCTGCCACACCCAACAGTTCCGCGAAAACTGTGTGAACGCTTGTGGTTCAGTCTCTTTTCACAATTGTGATAAACAAAAAACCTGACTCACTACTTAACTTTCCAGACAATGCACAGGAAACAACTTTTTGAACCACCTCAGTTGTTTTACCGATTTCCTTATTGCAAGTTCCCAAACAATATATTTTCCCATTATGCTAAAAGAAATGGGCACTTGTCAGAATACCTAGGAAACCTGTGACTGAAATTGTGGTATAATTGATTTGACCACAGGCATATAGAAAATGACTGACAAAATTACAAGAATCCTCGTGAATGTACTTCTTTGTTCTTGTTGAAAACATTGACACAGATTCTGCATAAGCTTCCGACTGACAGTATATAATCAACATGGACTATAGTCATGGCCTATAATCAGCATTGCATATCATGATTCGACGTATATTGTAGTTCTGCTGTTCAACTGCAAAATATATTATTGAAATGCGAACTTTGTCTGCAGAGACGCGCAGTTTGGTTGAACTCGAGACTTCACGCAGGTTAGTCACGTGTAAACTAGGGCGTAGCTTTGTTGAGTGGTGTCACTTAAATAAACTGCCAAGTGAATAATGACAGACAACTCTCTAGTTTGTTCTCATATGATGAGAGACTGAAAGTTCCACTAAATTTTCTCAGTTAATTGAAATTGATCGCTGAAGCCGCACTAAAAACTTCAACGAGTAAGTTCTACTGATATTCTGTTTACCATGTACAAAAGTTAGGTTTAATTTTCGGCTCTAACACTACAATTTCTTATTGTTTGCTCTAAAAATCATGACATTCTGCGGAGTGTTATTACAGTGTCCTCCGGAAAGTACGCAACATAAAAGCTGATATATGAGCGGTACTGGAAGCAGGTCACGGGATTTTTTTCCCATTCCGATGTGTTCGGGAAATTTTTTCTACCTATTTTTGATGTGGTTGGCATTATCAAATAAGTAAATATTTCTTAATTTGAGTAACCACCTGATAACCAGATATATTTTTTTAAACGTCGGAA
The DNA here is from genome assembly GCA_013368495.1 of Paragonimus heterotremus. Classification (NCBI taxonomy): domain Eukaryota; kingdom Metazoa; phylum Platyhelminthes; class Trematoda; order Plagiorchiida; family Troglotrematidae; genus Paragonimus; species Paragonimus heterotremus. Next base: position 10,783 of record LUCH01002573.1, read on the forward strand.
TTTTTCTTTCTTATAGTGGTGTGACTTTACTGTCTTGTGGAGCAGCGAAATGCACAAATCCGCCAGTTCTTTATGTCTGACAACATTGACCAGATCATGCAAGTCGACCATAACCGGGTTTTCCCGTTATACACATCCGATCATTGTTAGTCATGTGAAAAATTAAACGAATGAGGTTTATCAAAAACAGCAAAACTTTCTCGGCAACTGGAATTGTCACCAGCGAAAACAGGAATTGTAGCCATCCTTTACAATACTATAAACGAATCAACTATACCTGACTTTCGACAGAATATTTGTAAATAGTTTGTTTGGTAACCGGTAGTAGCATAAAAATGCTCTATGTAGATTGTATTTTGTGAACCATGACAAATTGTTTTACAGTGTTAACAGTTTTCCCCATTAGAACGTAAACATTAGTAAAAATCGTGCACGTATATTCAATGGGATGTCTAAAATCCAAAATAGAATCTGTCACCAAGAATTACTCTGTTGTTAACTATCTTCACTGGTCAGGCTGCCACGTGCTTTTCTCAATAGCGGCATCAAACTAGGCGACTTTCTCAACAGCCATTGAAAAAAAAAATCAACTGTTAGAAAATTGTCTTTTATTCTCGACTGTTCGGTCACTCTTGAATGATATGAGTTGATCTTGGAATGTGTCTGGATGGGGTCACACTAAGACTCAGAACAGTGATCTGCTCATTCAGTCTAACGTTTGTTGTGGAACGTTAAAGAACCGTGGACCAAATTCCTAGTTCGAACAGCTGGTCTTCATGGGGCCTGATACTCCGTTACGCGAAACTGGATGCCGTATCTAGCTTGTGTGCAACAAAAGAGCTTTGCAATCATGTGACTATGTATTTATTGTTGTTGTGGTATTAACTTTTGTTTATCGTCTTTTTGTCTACTCTAAACTGCATCGTTAGACGCCCCACAAAAACTCTATGTTAATCATTGAAACAAAAACCCGGTTGAAGAAAATGTTTGGTTCAGTTGAGCTTCACTAAGTGTCACCGAGTGATATCTGCTCTTGGGTTGCTGAGCTGAATGCATTTGCTGCTAACTGTGAGAAATGGATTGGCTGTTAACAGCCAACCGTTTTCCATTTGGAAAACTGAAGATTAATCACAATCGTTAAAATTTCCAGAAGACGATGATTTCTACAGAAGCGCTGTCTGCTTGAAACCTGAAAAGCACACAGTAACTACCCCAGTACGAGGGAACACTATGATAGTTTTTACATTTCCATCAAATAGGAATCACGCAGAACTTTGGACGAGTGAGGCCACGTTGTCTAACGCACGGTAATTGGGCGTGTTAAACAAACCCAGTGCACAAATCTAATAGCGCGATTTCCCTAACTCCTATCAGCAAGAATTAGCTCGCAGATTTATTTCAAAAGACCCAGTTAACACGATAGCAAGACTGCATAAATATAGGCAGTGAATACCGCTAACTCTGGTGGTAGAAATCATCCATCAAGGTAACTATTCTGAACAAGTTGCAAGAAGAACCGCGCAAAATAATGGGTGAACAGCACAACTACTGAGAAACAATGCAAATGTTGAGCAGATTCAGGTGTGCCACTGTTTTCAGTTCATCACCTGAATATCTAAAGCTGAAATACTCAAATTTTATCTATCTAAGCGCGTTACTTTCTTTGTGTCAAGTGACTCAAGCCACCATAAACCTGATCAGTCTGCGCCCATTAGTAACCAGTAAGTACATTGTTTGCACAGAGGTCATAAAGTGGTTTAACTGCTCTACAATACGTTGTTCGAAACATGTGTCATTGTAGGTACTGCAACTAATCCTGATACTAGAGAGACTGTATGCTGCCTTGTCGAAGTGAGAACAGGTCACAAGTGATCGGCACGCCTATGGGTCTGTCCTGAATATGAAAATAAACTCCACTGAACACAAACTCCTGGTGTTTATTCAGTAAACCATTCGGATACGTTGAGCTCCTAAGAACCAGAGGCCACTCACAATTGTGGAGATATAATCCAGTAACAACTGAAAACAGAAAGTCTACCGGTTCAAAACTGTTGATTTGTGTACTTACACTTGTTGACTGTCTTCCTTATCATGTTATGTACTGTCTAGTTAACTTGGATATAAATGGAACGCAGGTTTTTGTCTCTAAAACTATTCCTACAACTCTTGTTGGATTTTTTCAGTGCTTGACAGTATTGCATATTCCAACCAAAGCCGAAGGTTGAATTCCGACGACATTTTCAAGTGGAATCCATGTTGACCACCGCACAGTTGAGCTCCTGGTGGACCAAACAGAACAATCATCTTATGCAACGTTACAATTTGCACATACTTGTGAAGAGTGCTCAGACTGTTTAGACTGGGGAGCATTGGTGGAAATCAACAGCACAAGCAAACCTTATTTCTGAATAATCAACCAGCATGGCACTATTCACAAACTATGATGACCGAAATGCTGTGTGATAATTGGATCAAATATAGTTCGATTTGAATTTAATGTTATACCACAGTATCTCGCCCGTTAGTTTCAACTGTCACAGTATAAACCCCGGTTTGCGTAAAATTATATACCTCTGTTGAAGTTTAACCGAATCATACTCGGCTCTAATACTTCCTTTAGAGGGGCAATCAGAAGGCATAAATCACAAAACAAAGTTCTCTAACACATTCCATCAGCCATAACGTTGTTAACAGTGTGCTGCAGAAGCAGCAGCCTTCAAGCTTGCAAAGGAGGTTCATACATAAACACATTCCAATCAACCATTTTTGTGTTCATAGCGCTGCCTTAAAAAACTTATCAACAGATTAGATTGTTACCTTTATTAACTCACCGTAGTCTACAGTAATCACACAACGCACACTCAACTACACACTTCAGGCAACCTCTTTCGTTATTTAACAGTGGACTCGGATTTCGTGATTTATGACAGTTCTAACAACTTCTGCTTTACTTTCAGATTAAAGATGATCTTATTATCACGCCTAGTTACATCGAGCCTTGTGTAATGTCCAGACTGGCCGATCATCTCAAGAACAGGCAGTAAGTGGTCTACTAAATATAATCGATAACAATAGGATATGGGCTTCTCAAGAAGTTAAAATCAAGAGACTGGTTATAATCGGTGAGCGCCGGTGAGTAACCAGGAAGTTGGCTGGGTTGAAATGTATATCTCTCACCTTCAGTTGTAACTTTCACTCAGAACTAGAATGTGTTCAGCCATCCTATTCTTCAAAGCGGCACCAGATTCAACTCTCGTTGTCATTAGAACTCATCAGTATTGCATATATTTGTCACAGCCATCATTTGACCCACAGGTCACATGTCAATGAACCACTGTCTCACTGATCTCTGTACAAAGCACAACTGAAATACCATATCTACGCAGCTGATCACAGTGATGCGGTAGAATGCGCAGCTTGTACTCTTGAAATTTTCGGTCGCTTCTTACGCTTCGACCGACAGTAATAAAGTAGAGCATTGTGTGAATATATAATTTTATGACAGTAAACTACTTTTATGTACAGACTCTATGAAACAGACCGTTTGTGACTAAAAATAAACACTGATGAGAAGTAGGGGTCTCGATTTTTTCATATAGTTTCAACATCATCCACAAACATCAACCACAAAAAGTGGTTAAGCATTCATCCATAATAATTGCCTCTTAAAAGCGTCGCCGGAGTTCCAATCCCGGCCTTGGCAAAGATATGCACTACTGACGAGCTTTGATCAAAGTGAAACTCGAACCTAGTGTTTCTTTTCGAAAGGGGTCGACTGGAAACATCTATGGAAATGCGACATGTGCAATCATTTATGGGCGATATGCAAACTATATGTAAAAAAGTACATATCTAACAAACCTTTTGTTCTATTTTAACAATTCTGGCGGCAAGTGGAACTTGGGTACTTGGTGAGTATTCATTTTTTATGCCGGTTCGTCCAAGTATTTGATCCAGTCTGTTTCGAACAAATAGAAAAGATTTCACTAAATCATAAATATATCATAATTACAAAGCGACGGATCAAACATGAGCAACACAGAACATGAACGACTGTTATAAGCCAACTAAGATCATAATTAGTTTTCCAAGATTAAAAGTCATTCTTTTAAGCCGTTTTCTGAAGCTCCTTTTTTACTGGCCGTCCCATGTTACTGCTTTGAATCCACTACTTCTAATGTTGATTAAACCAGATGACGACTGTCACATCACACAACTAAAGGTCGTAAAACAATAACAGGTTTTTTGTTCAGTATCTCACTGTCAGTTTGTCAGTTTTACCATAGACGATGTTCAGTTCCCTAAGCGTAGTGGGCCAAGGATTTTCAATTTTCGTAGGTTCAGTTTCAGAACTAAAGCTGTGATATGTCTATCAGTTAACAGTTTGCAGTAGAATTTCCCTAAACTTAAAATCTTCTACGGTTTCAGTACAACAAACAGTTGCGAAACAACTTTCGCAGTACTTACCGCCGCTGAGCCAAGTAAATGCAGGCTAATTAAGAACTCCTGGCTTTTCCGGCAATAGAACTGATGGACAAACATTCATAGAATTACAGATTAACTTACATCTGTTGTTGACAGAAAACAGTGAATTAGACAGATCAGATGAGAATGACGTAGGCCATATTCGTTCTGAAGAAGAACCATCACACTGCCAAACTAGGGCGTCACAATGTTGGATCGATATACCTTGTTTTATTAATGGCAATTTTGAGCCCTCTTGATGTGTAAATAGGTTTCCAACTTCTTCACTTCGTATCGCCGATTCACTATTTACAAAAGTCTTTGCCAGTTCAATGTAAACAAAGAGGAAACTGCCCACTTTTGAATGCGCTTGTTTAAGAATTAATGCTGCCAGCTATACCAGGGATTCGCCCAACCTTAAAGAGGCAGAAGATGCTGAAGGTTTTGCCACCTTTCCGAAATGTAATCATCATGTTGCTTGAAAATACTTTTACCTCTTTAGTGTTTTTGTGTGTTCTATGTTAATCGATAGATTGCAGATATGCCGTTTGGAATTGACGTTGTTGAAATGACTTGCACAGCATACCATCAGTTTTTCGGGATTATTATTGGTCTAGCTGGTCAATTTGATCCTAACATGTTTTATAATGAGTCAAATTGTAATAGGTAGCCAGGTGCAATAAGGCCTTCTTTTATGTACGCTTTCTATGTGATACGTCTAATCATATTTAACCAAGTTGCTCTTCGAGTGTAAATTCCGTCTCAGATGAATATTGAATGATGCGATAAATGGCGCGGCAGAGTAGATGCTTTCAATAGTTCGAGGAAGATCAACGATGGGATGTAATTTTGTTTACGCGATATTTATTTATTGTCCCTGTTGGTATCACGGCAAAACCAGAGCAGTTAATAAACAAACGGAAGGAATGGTAACAGTGTTGATGTAAATTTACTGGATCCGCTTTCATGCCTCAGAAACTAGTGTTATCACTGGTGAAATATCTGAAGATAATCAACAGTTACGCAAGACGTACAAACAAGAAACTAATTTCAAGAGTTATGCCACGCAATCAACTGGTCATTCTAATTTAAGCGATAGGTAAAGATATTACTGAATATGCACTTCTTAATTGAGTGAGATAGAAGCTATTTTTGTGGGATTCAAATGCTGAGAAATAAAAACTTCAAAAACATAGCAGGATGTTCTACGAGTTTGGATGAAACAACAAGGTAGAGGAGAGAAAACGGGATGCTTAAAGGGTGCAACACAAGATACTGTAGAGTACTATCATATAGAGGTATAAAGGGCTCGTTGGATTTTAGTAGATCGATTTTAGACGACTATGCACAAGATCGGGTCGACAAAAGCACCGTTTTGTAGAGTTACGTAGATTGTTGTCTTGAACGAGAAAAAATGTCTGAAGAGATACCTAGATCTATCCGAAACACTTTATAGAAACTAATCACGAGTTAATGATCAGATATGTTTCGTCAAAATGCTTCGAAAAGGTTACTTTCCGAAGTTGTTAGCAGCACAAACTGAACGTCACGAGTTATCAGTTTATTTGCTATTGAGTGACGTGAACATCAACTAGACTCAGTGTAATCTGTGTCGAAGGGCAGTGATCCTATCCGTAAGTAAATGTTACAACCAACGGTACGTTAGCCACCAGTTGTGATATGTTCTTTAGAGATTTCGTACTTCTAGATTTTGAAAACATATAACAGACAAGATTAGTTTGTTTAAATCAACCAATCTGCTCCCCGTGCCGCTCAGTCATCAACACCTGAAGAGAGTTGCAATTCTATTAGCCAGCTTGAGCAAGTGTAATCCATGATATATAGCTGTAGTTGTTTACAGCTATGGTAAGCTGTCATCGTCAATGCCATCTGATGGCTAGTGCTCTCGATCGGAACGAATCCACTGGGAGGGCTAATTTTTCTCGACTGATAGAATCCCTTGTGGAATTTAGAACATTAGAAAAACCATCTCCAGAACAAGACCACTGAAAATTGTTCTATGATAAATTTGGTTTGAACACTGCTAATAAGAGTGCAATTTTCATCACCATATTCTACCAAAATGTGAAGTTCACCGCATTCGAGACGGCTGAATTAAATGGCTTACAGTAAGTCTTGGCCATCCTACATAAACAGCCATCACTACAATCGTTCTGTTAAGTTTGTTCAGCATTCTGTCCCCTCAAAAAGGGCTACTGTGTAAACTGCTTGGTTTCATGTAAAAAGTCTGCGACAATCAATGGGATTTTGACAATTCAGAAACGTATCATTGTGATGCGTTGCCGAGTTAACACTGAGAAGGCAAATTTTGACTATCTAGAGCAGCGGATATACTGTGAATACCCATAATGCACTGCACACTAGAGAAACACAGGTCTTCAAAATATTTTCACAACTTGCCTGGCCTGGAGTATTTTAATCCTTCCCAGCATATCTAGATGACCAGCTGAATATTGTTCGATGACGTCTTTCACGTCGTAAGGCCGAAGAGCTTCACGAAATTTACGTCGAGCGACAAAGAATTTAATATTTCTTATGGCCCGAATAGCATTCTTTTCAGTTTGACTCAATATTGAAATCGGAACTTCAGAGGGATCTGAAGACAAGAAAAAAGTAGCCGACTGACAAACACGAATAAGAAGAAGAGATTTCTTCTTAAACATTTCCAACTCTATATTGTTGATGCATCCTTTCGTTGAACGGCATCAAAATGTGATTACCAACTAATTTGGTCTGATAAGCGGGAAAAAGGTATACACTTTCTCGCGTGCGTACCGAAAAGTTACATTGAAACAACATACTTACTTGGTGACTTGTATGAGTCATTCTAGAAGGTGACCGAGCAAACTGTCTTGCGGATCGTCAATGCAGTATAGTTCTATACCCTCAGTCAATTCAGTTACAGTCACAAATCTGGTTTCGGCGCTGCGATATAAACAAGCGCTGTCTGCAAGTAAGTTGTTTATTCATACGACATTCCAGTCTCTTATAAAGTCTGTTGAACCATTGAGCGTTAGTTTTTCTTCATGGGAATCAACAATTTCTCGGGGGTCATTATAAGGTTGTAAGGGTGTTTCACACATTTTCCCTCTCTAGACTGCTTCCTCTCTACATATGTAGAGAAAACCTGAAGTGAACAGACGTTTTTTTGAGATAACAATGAGATACGTTATTGAGAAACTGATTGAGAATAACACAACGTTATGAGCAAGTTGTATTACTTTGCGTTTCAACCACCTTGAGTGGCCTTCCTAAGGAGTGTTGTGATCGAAATCCTGTTTCCGCTGATGAGATTTTGATCCAAGCTGGACAGAGTTTGTCTACTTTCAACTGAAAACACCAACACAACCCCCACGTTTTACGTCGCTTGCTGATCCCAGCTGATATAAAACCTTGGCAATTCAGCAACCAACTTTCCGTCGTCGGTGAGCCATTCAGAAATTTCATTCAGGTACCCTCTGAACAAACAGTACGAAAGCTACATGCATGTTACAAAAAGGTAGAAACAACAAAAAATAAACGGGTTAATAAGTGTTGCAGTAAATTATCGTACTATGTTGCACATATTTTGTAATACATCGTAAACACTAGTTCTGATGAAGTGCTCACCGTTATCACCACTGCCAGACAGATGGAACTGCGGTGAGAAGTAGGTGGGGATGCTGGACTCCGTATGGGACACATTCATGTGACTTCTGTAACAAAATTGATGAGATAGAGTAGGGTTCTGTGGTTTTAAAAACAGAAGGAAAATAAATTTTTCATGCGTCGCTAATCCTTGACAGTTTGTGACATACGTGCAACGCAAGGTTGTCTAACTTTATGGGTTGAGTAGAAGGGTAGTTTAGTTTCATTAAATTTAAAAATGGAGGTGATGTATATCACTAGAGCTACAGAACTGATATTAACCTTTGAATATTGGTTTCAAAACACATGAGTTGGGAGTCTGAAGGTCACTGACTGATAATCCATATGATACACTGCCTTATGAGCCTCAGTGAAATACACAGTAGTACTTTGATTCATGACAAAGTTGAAACCTATGCATTAAACAATTTTATGTATCATACGTCGTTCGATTATCTGTAGGATTTTTAAGACTGTGGACTAACCGCATCGTGCAAAGTTGGTTTAGGCATAGGGAATCAGGTAGATTTTGAAACGTGCGAACAGGTGATAACCACAAATAACAGATGCTCTAAATTTTCAATCGAGTAATGATGAAATTCATGGCTCGCACCTAAAACCGGAGTACAAATGCAAAATGCGTTCATTTAACTACTGCTAATGGGTTCACACTCCAACTTTTAGACCGTGTTAAGGGCAGCTAGCTGGCGGTCGGCGATTAAAAAACGCCAGTAATTTCCGTAGACATCAAACAGTAGATGGCTTCAGGTCTATAATTGAGGCCGAGGTGTTTGTTCACGCGTAGAAATCTTAGATTTAGATGTGATTCTGATGCTGCTATAAATAACCTCTTCCGGTTTGATCTGAGTGCACTGGTTGTGTTAAAATATACTCTGATTTTCGCAATTAAACAACTACAAAGGTAACAGAGGTTATACCGAGCTTGTCTTTAGCGACTGCGGAGTGATGCAATACCAGAACCCAACATGAAAACATTTTACAGATTCCGAAAAATTAAAATGTTTGATAAGTGGGCCTCTTGTGACTATTAAAAATGTCCGGCAATAAGAGAACATCAAAGTGGCTGACTTGATGCCTCATGAAAATTAAAAAGTTCTACAGAAGCAAAACCGAATTCCAAGGAGATGCATACATGGAAACCACTGACGACTCAATAAGCTGATAACTTCTGAGACAATAATTTATATGGAAATTTCCCGTGGAATGAATTGTTAACAAAACCCAACAACTGACGGCTAGTGATCTACCTACACTTAGTGCAACGGTCTCCAGAATGTTCAGAGGGGCTTTTGAAACAATCAACTTTGCAGATAGGTTTAAGACGAGTTTTCCCTTGACGTTTCTATCACCTTACAAACAGAATTCAAACTTTAGCTTGGGTAACCAAATTTTGCCTACAACCTTCTTAGTTTGTGGTAATTTACTATAAAAAGGTTGTCTACACGGCCGGTAGCGGCATGTAAAAGGCGATCTCAGTCGTAATGACTTCCCAGATGACTATTTCCAAGGCACAATTCAGATAGATAATCGACAATACATCACTGGGTAACTTTTTGTAGGATGACGCCGACTGACCGCTTCCAAAGTCACCAGTATTTGGTGGAACAATAGCGGTTTTTGAGCCTAGCAGAAGTCAGCAGTGGTACTGATACTTCACCAATTACCTGACAATCCAATTTTTGTTTCACGATAGCACTGGTAAAGTTTATCGTAAAGTTAGGACCCGAGAATTTAGTACGAACAGACCCAACATATCAGGATAAGCAATATTTTGCACATTGTTCCAATTAAAATCCATATATGTAGTAAAGTACTGTTGGTTCGTTTAATTGAATTAAGTGGACGTGTCACTTGTGAAATTCTGATTTAGTGGTCCACTAAATGTGACATGGTTGTTTGTTACCCATATTTTCATCATTCTCCCCCCTACAACTAAGTCGGTGGCTCTTTTTGTCGGCCACAACCGGACAGACCATAATTGAAAGCAAATGAGTCTTTAACCAAATAGCTTTAGTGAAAGTAGAGTATCCGCAAAATAGGAAAATCGGTGCCACAAAATTGCAAGCCAATTTTGTGCCATAATTCTTGAGAGTAGCACTCCGACTTGCGTTTAATAGTCTGGTCTAAAACGTAGACACACACAATTTAGAGCATTTCCAAAGAGAGTCTTTACGTTGCATTCGCACAGCGCTTTCCTCACAGAAACGTTCAACTTGACATTTGTGGAATAAACTCATACACTCTTTTCTGCATGGTAACCTGATATGATTTATGACTTCTCAGTTTGACTGACGGGAAAACAGCAAGCCATTCAGTCCCGAACATTTATCTCTTAACAATTCAGCAACATTATCGTGATATATGACGTTTATAGTAGGGTGCTATTTTGCTAGAAAATGAACCCCCATGTGACAATGGATAGCAAAAGAAAGCAAAAATTCTCAGCGTTTTAATGTAACAGTCAAACTATAGTTTGTTTTAAACGTGAAAAGTTTCAAAGCTCAGTTATGGAGTAAGAAATTGTTGAGGCACGAAAAATTAAGTCGAGGATATCACGAGACTGACGCTGTGAGTGCGGACGGCCTTGAAGGTGAGTTAATTATGGTGACAAAAATTTACTGAGAACCATCATTCGAAATCGGTTTACTATCATGGGTTGACTTTGAAAGTGCGTTAAGTATCCAAGGTATTTTCAGACTTTTTCATTTGATAAGAGAGCAATATCTCTTGCTATACAGCACATCTCTACGCCTTTCAGCCGGAGTACGAACTGCTGAAAACTAGCTCAGACCAGTAACTTTCCAGGACAAATGGGGCCTTGTGTGGAATGTTGCAGATTTGATGATTCCAACCAACACTTCACAAGCTAAGCTGTGAGCCACTTAGTGGCGATTTCACGTTATATTTTGTTGACAAAACCGGTAGGTCCATGCACATCCGAAGTTTGTTTCAACGGTTTTTAGGGAAAGATTTGATAGTAGTGGCCAGCTATACCAGGACCCTTTCACAATATATCTTCCGCTGGAAGCGCGTGAAATCCATTCTGCACTAGAGCTAACGGTTTCTTCGATGAAATATTGAACAAATAGTTTAAGTAACAATACCAGCGGATTGAGACACAGCACGCTGAGAAATGCTGCAGTGATATTTTTGAAAACTGGGTCGAAAAAGTGGAAGCCAACGCTAGATGGATTACGTACCGACCAGCCTTTTGTCAGACAGAAGAGGTTTACGCAAGTGAATGCACAGTAATTCGATCAGTGTGTGTCACAACGATTTGTTGCAGAGGGATTTACATGAGAGCATTATATTATTCGATAGCTGCATCACTCCTGTGAAGACTACTGGTACATCAGTGTTGTTTCTTTTATCTCATATTTCACGTTCGTGCTTTTCACCAGCACCAGTAGTTAGGAAAATGCAGGAGTAAGGAAGGTGAATACATTTCAGACAGCCAGCTGTTAACATTCGGCTGGAATCACACGCCATCCCAAACGTGTTGGCCCCAGGTATACGTCCTTAAGTACAAACAAACACATGATGCAGCCTTTGAGAAACTATGAAATTTCATACGTAATGCAAAGTTTATTCTGGGTAGCTTATAACCGTATGTTGGATACATTCGGTCCACTACGTTAACAGAATCAGTCACATTGTGAAATTCAAACATTTCTGTTGAAACCGGCCGTCTAAGAAAACGCAGGCATTCCGCAAATACCGCTATATATTAAATAGACATCAAATTACGAATGAACCAACATCAGACAGTTAATACTCCCACCGTGTTGGTCTTAACCATCACGGAAATTGCGTGTCATGCGTGAACAGATATGCAAGCTATACACACAAAAATTACCATGCAACCATTGTGAACGGGTAAGTTTTTACCACAAGAAATGAAACATGTAACAACCATCTGAATTTGAAACGAAGTGATCACTTTTGACGGTACGCCCTCGTTTATAACTTTTTTTTACATAATGATAGAACACTGCAATTCACTTACCTCTGAAAAACTGTAGTGGTTATTTTTTTTGGCTAAAAATGGCTCGAAAGCAAAACTACAGCAAACGACTGACTAATGCTATTGTGTTTCGGCCACTTATATTTGTGGTTTTAGATCAGGCATCACATTTTTCATCTATGTATTACATTGAACGTAAATTACTTGATAATATGAACTTTGAATAATTTTTAAATCCTGGAAAACGGAACCGAAGAATTTAGTTGCTGAAAACGTGGGTTGTTTATCTATCACTGAGTAATCATGTGACCGTAATGTAGCTCGGCCGCACGTGTCTTAGCAGGAAACATACTCGCAACTCGCTTATTGGTTACTCCACTGATTGGAATATTCGATCACTCAGTCCTTATGGTTTGTTCTATTGGTCCTGTAGACAAGATGTATAAACTACCATCAACACAAGTTAAGCCTTTGGCTATGCATCCCATTCTCTTCTACATTTCAAAAGGTTATTACATGAAATTTGCACGCCATCTTGGAGTTTTCACTACGACTAGTACACAATAACAGCCTTAGAACTCATGGAAAGTTTCAACCTGTTTCATTTTGAAAGTAGACAACAATCTCGTGCTTCGTTTCACTGTCGCACACTGATGTTAGATAACTAGCCTATGAACTCAAGGTCTTCGTCACTGACCTCCGACTAGGCGGCCGAACAAGGATGTGCAACCAGCGCCCAACCACACGCAAAGTATAAACCCCCAGTCCGTTTCTACAAACTGCAGTAAAACACTAATGTTATATGTTCGACTCATACACGGAGTCTAGTAGGTTTGATATCCATAGCTGCGAAATGGTGGCCTTCGGCTAAAAATCGATCAAGCGAGGAGAAGCACATGTCCCTTATCAACATACCGTCTAGTGTCTGAGATATAAACTCAAGCCAGGAATTATACGTTTGAACTCATCTGGTCAGCAGTACCAACAAGTTATACGGAAACTACTATATAAAAAAGAAAGATAAACTTCCTCGGGACACTGGACATTTTGAGATGAAACATGGTTATCCTGTTGACACGCACTAAACTTATATCGGTGGTACACAGTGTGGCAGATGTGTTAGTTCTTGATGAGGTATTGGACCCACACACCATTGTGTATTCTAAGATATGCCACCAAACACGTGAAGTGCTAGATCGTACGTGCGAGATAAAGTGACAAGTTATTTCTTCCCCAATCGAGTCCGCTAAATTCACTAAAGCTCAGCTATTGTAATTGTGCATTTGTTTAGTTAATCAACACTGTAAAATCAAATTTCCCGTTTCCAGTCATAACCCAGGGCTCGGATGTGAGTCGAGATTTGGAGCCTTTTATCCACTATTGCGTACAGCACAGCACCATTGCCGGAAAAACAGTTACGAATTACATCAAAAATGTAGGAAGTATTTAGCCTTTTTATGGAGCAGCCTTTATGTTCATTATTGACAACAAACTGTTTATTATACTGAACAAAGTAAACGTCCTTAGATATACTTGTGTTGGTTTAAGCGAAGTCTAATCACTCTCTGTCCACCAATACTGATGCATTTAACAAATACTTGTAGAATGGAGCAAAGGCATGTCTGTGACTCGAGTTGGGGTCTGTCAACACAGCATACATCATGTGGTTCACTACTAGGGGAATCAAAATAAAAGTTGCAATGGACATCTCTGTTCGGAAATTTCGCAAGACTGTTCATCAAGACGGTAACCGCCTGGTTGAAGGTTAATTTAAACATAATCACTGCGGCAACCATGTAGAATACGTAGATTGACAAACTCTTTATATCTGGGAGTGACACACATAAAACTGGCGCTAATGAGTAAGAACTGGGGATCCTTCCTGTGTCTACATCATTCTAGTTGGACTGTATTATTTTCTGATAATTGGGTGACAGTTACCCATCTTCAAATCATGCCGAATCGAACGGCGTACTTGATCAGTCATACAATTCGTCACATGCAGATATGGTTACTATAGCTATCACAGGTTTGCAACTGACCATGTACTGGATAGGGTTTCTTGAAAACGTTTGGTATGTTCAGGATGGTTTTACGGGCATTTCGTCAGAGAATGAATATCAGAAAAGATGCAACTGTACACATCAGACCAGTATTCCTGGATCACATTCACACAATATACCAAAAGTGTGTAAATACAGTTGTAAGTGGTGAGTCGCTCAGAATTGTGTCTATGTTTCGTATTCGCACAGATTTTGTAACCGAACTCCTCTGAAAAGAATCACCGTACTTGAGTTTTGTTTTTGTTGGAGCTCGTTCGCAGTGTATATTAGTGCCTGGGACGGGCTATGATCTCCGGTGAGAGTTGTGCGAGACAATCATGTTGACTGTTGCACCACTTACCCAGCATGAACTTATATCTAGATGGCATTAAGCATGGAGTAACAAAGTGGATTTAAAATGGACGGTTATTGTGTACTCTATCACATCAGTACCCATGTGCAAATGTGACTAAGTGTCTGCACATGATAATTCACGTGATCTGCAAGGTTGTCTGACGAATATTTGACTGTTAGTTAGCTATCAGTCGTGGTAACGATATGCTACACTAATGCACAACAACAAGAGCGGAACTGGAGTATGGTGTTTTCATCTATTGGGACGTTTCTACGGGTATGCGAAACCTAGGGTCAGATAAGTATGATATTTGCTGTCCAACAGTAAGCTCCATTATTGCACACCAGTAAACTTAACCAGTTATAATCCTAAATGCCATCATTGCTGTAATGTAATATTCTACTGCATGCGATTTTTATCATGTAAACACACTATTTTATCTGAGTAGTTATTATGATGAACTAGAAACAGTCTTACTGTATGACGTGACCTTGATATTTCGCGCTGTCATCAATAGACAACATATGCCGCGATTTCTGATACAAGTGAACTCACGCATCGCAGGTCATCAAACTGACTACAATTAAAATAGTTGCTCGCACGCATTTGCCTAAGACGAAATGGATGTTTGAGATAAAATAGAAACTGGCTTAAATAAACTGTGTCAAGTGTAGAACATCAAATAATTTGATAACGTGGTTAGTAGTTTTGCTTCAAACATGAGCATTATATACCAACAATAGTTACAGATTACGTTTTACAACCAGCTGGTCGTGGTGACTAGTATAGAAGTGAAGGTCAGTCTGGCGAACAACATGCATGATGAGAAACTGAACTCGTCTTGTGAGCAGGTGTAAGAATGACAGTCTCAGCATTTATTCATCACACTAAGAAGTAGCGTCACCGAGGTTGCAATGGAGTGGGTTAGTTATTTTTCTAGGTTGGAGGTGTGACTTTACATTAAAGAAATTCACGTATGCACCTATCTAACATGTTGTATGAAGTCCTATTCGAACTCAGCAACTGAAAGGAAATTTAATCGACTTTGTGTTTCGTTTGGGCTGCTAGCTATTGTCTCTTAGGCTGGCTGTAACATCGAAAGCCATACAAATACTTAATTTGCGTGCCTATTCGGAAACCGATTTCTGTTCGGGTTTTCATACCTTGGATAAACGTTCAATATGTGCGCTTTTTCAATGCACTAAATATCTGAATATTTCAAAATGAGTGAGTCGTTGACTTGAATCACACTACAGGCGTTTACTCCTTGTCTCAGCGCACGTAAGCGGGTATGCGAAAATAATACGTTTCAATCGATATGCAACTGAGAAACGCCAGATTAGTCCGGAGGGATGATGTACATCCCAGATTACGGATTTACATTACTCATACAATGTTTAATCAGACGGTATTATTACTTAAAGGTTTCAAATGCCTTTTTCTCCCTCATGATGAATAGTTTTATTTTAGTTTGAATTCTCCATTTAGACCTAGACATAAGGAAATTTTAACAGGAAAATTTCGTGTCAGTAGCCATAATTTCATTCACTGGACTTTCGTTGAATGGTTATTTTAGAACAGTTAAACCACAGCTTGTGGTCAGTTTGAATTTCATGGTGAGATAAATATTTGTACATTATGGTAAACTGAAAATGACTTGCGGTCACTTTCACACAGTGCACTGTTAGTTCTTGGATTAACTGTTTGGGCTTCAAACCCAAATGACGAAAAGGAGCCGCTTTATTTCAAGTTAGTTACAATGTTGATTGCACACAACGATTGTCGTGAATAGCTGAAAGTTCTAACAACAAAGGATCCGAAAATAGATTTTCAAGCACATATACGGTTGACCGGTAGAACTGTAGGTTGGCCAGACTCAAATATCATGTGCTGACTGACCAAGCTGGGGATGCAAATATTCCAACATTCAGAGGAATATCTCTGTGTTCGTATGACATGATCAAAGCTCATAAATAGTGCATCATGGAGCATAAGAGACATGGTGCGAATAGATACTGAACAACCACAACCCAATGGGCTGGAAGGTATAAAAGAAATTTTACAACAGGAAACGTCAGCCAAACTGACCAAAGAGGGCAGAACTGAACAGAAGGTTTGGTTAAAAACGTGGCCGCTTTGTATACTAAAAGTATGTCCCATAATTGTCAACAAGCTAACTGAATGAAAACTTTTGAATTGGACATTAAAGATCTTGCTTCACTGAGCTACTTTTTATCATGACATCACTCAAACCGATTTTTGATGTTTTTTTGCTGGTTATCCGCCTAGTTCAATGCATTAACCAGTTATCACGTTTCCGCAATTGATTTTCACTGCTTCTTTTACACAGGTAAAGGACCCGCGTGTTTTGAATGACTGACAACTGAAGTGCCAAACAAAATCTCCTTGATTCTGGATCTAGTAAAATAGTTTGTTGGAATGCGTGAGTATTCCTACACTTCGTAGGAGTTAACGACGAGGAATAAACACTGTAATCCAATTCCGTCACTTACCTTATATACGGAGTGGGAATTGTATAGACGAGATACTGATTTGAGTATATTGGTCCTTCAAAGTAATATTTTGTGTATGTTTGGTAGTAAATACTAAGTTTACCTCGGAAACATGTTACACAAAAGGCTTCTCTCAGTGGCATTTTCAACATCAAGGCACGAAAGGTCTGACATCATACGTTATACTGAGTCACACGTGAGTTAGATGCCGGTGGGTTTCTGGATGTCAGACAAAGCTAGTTCACGTAACCAGCAAACAATCAGTTTAAGAAACTTTAAAATGCCTGCGCTTGTTTAAGGAGCATCGTTAGGTTCCGGCCAACTTCACCCATATTACTTGTAACATTATTATTCAAGGGAGTCGGTTATAGATGATTATTTAATGTTACACTTAATTCTTTGATAAAACTAGAAAGTTATATGGAAAACAACTGCAACAAAAGCTGGTGTATAACTCGTTTCGAAGTGCTGACTAGAAGTGCAAGCCTACTGAACTAAGATGACACTCCGAAAGCTCAGAACATACGTTATCCTGCAAGAATATTCACCAATTTCATTCGTACGAAAGCCGTTAACTATAAGTTCAGTGCTCAACAGTAGTGTCGGTGCCCTTTGGCTTCGACTGCTTTAATGCTGACATTGTAATAGTCTAGCCTCTGGAGTATTTATTGAAGTCTATAGCAAACGTGTTGCATAAAGTGAATTGATTATTGCCTACTTTGATCTACCACACTGTTTAAGTCAAGCCTCCCCAAAGGGACGATACAGCTCCCAAGGGGATCAATCCAGTTTTCACTTAAAACATTCAAGTGTCTACTGAGGGTTATATGATTTGGGCCTTAAGACTGTCGACTGAATTCAGTCATTGACGCTGGGGTGTCCTGACCCGACCAGCAAGTAATCGTCATGTTGACACAATTAGATAATGACCGACAAAAAGCTGACTGATTTGGTAGAAGATTATGCCACTTTTGTCCGGGGGGTTTCTAATTCAGGTGGACTTATAACTCAATCCTGGCACAGTGCGCACTGATCACTTAACCCCATATTCAGGATTATGTATCAATGCCGAGCTGGACTATCTCAATGTCACTCAAGTGACGGGAACCGATGGAACAAAAGAGCAACTTGGTTTTTACTATCTTCTTAGACAAATTGTCTCCGGTGATGATTAAGCTAGATATTTTCCAGAAAGCAAATGGAGATCAGGTTAATTTAAAGGGTGATTTTCAATGCTGTTCTACTTAGGCCGAAGCTATTGCGGCTAGCATACGCCGAGAACTGTCGTGGCTTGCGTGATGTCCATCCGAATTTGGATTGATTCGTTATCGTAATCTGAAGAAACAACAAGCACTCTCTACTAATGAGTATTTTCCCACTATTATCTCTGATAATCCTCGTGATTTTCAACAAGTTTGATTCAAGCTTGCAGGGTATTTTGCCTAACCTTAAACATCTGCAGATGCAGTGTTTGCGTCGCAGAAATCTGTAAGTACAAGCAACTTATCTGACGTTTACCACCCGAAGCTCACTTGTCGAGAACCGAGTTACTTACCTGCATTTTTTCTGGTCTAACTACGGGAACAGTGAATAATCTGTTTATCAACCACTTGTTTGTTTGAGCGGATTGCGTCCTATTTAGAACACTCACTTTTTTATTAGAAATGTCATATCTCTGTGTGCTTTACGCAGTAAAATGAGGATATCTGACTAAAAACGGCTGGTGGAGGAGAACCGGGGATACGAGTGGTCAGACAACCATTTACCAAGGAACACAGTTCGTTTGATGATCAGTTTGAAATAGGAACCACCGTAGGTTTTGGATTGCGAAGTGTCATGGGAACTTTCAATCTTTCCAACCAAACTAGCTCACCGTCATTAATTTGATCTCTGTTTAGATTCAAACCAGCTACCTCCATCTAAAGTCCTCATGCACCTATCCACTAGAACACAAAGATACAGAGAAAGCATGAGCGAAGTTGATGGCCGAACTATTTCAATCTTGTAGTAATTGTGTGACGAACAACTTTTTGACAACTGTCTCTCGGGTTAACAAAATTGTGAAGGTTTCTTCAAAATGTGTCAGTATTTAAACCACAAAATCTTTGAAGTGGTTATTAACACATGATATTAAAGGTGAAGAATGGACCCTACGTATCTGCTCAGATTGAGAAAGAACTAGGAGAGGCAGCTGTTCTTCACACTCTCACTTCTGCTTCACTGGGGTTATGTTACTTCTACTTGATTACTGATGAGTAGTAGAAAATTTTGTTTTTATGTAAATTGAGTATCCGCTGTAACTGATGGCAAATGTTGCAGTTCCATAGACTTTCCGGTCAGCCTTTTCCGAAAAGAATCACTAGACTTGACTCTGGTTACTGTCAGAGCTCGTCAGTAGTACACAAGTTTGCTACAAGATATAGCAGACAAATAGAGTAGGGGTTGCATATTAGTTAATTTCCTTGGTTACTGCTTCTATACCTTGCAATAATGGAGTCAAGTATAAAATCTGACTTACTTATTATGTGATAATGATTAGTCAACACAGTGTTAGTTCTTTAATCTTCCTTACCAGTAGGATATATACACATTCAAAAATTCTTAATTAATTCATAAGCACTTTCAATTAAAACAATGGTGTACATAACAGTGATTGTAATGTACAATTTTTCAGTTCATTATTCTGAAAGCACTTGGCAAACAATCCCTCTAGTTTTATAGGTGAGTACTAAACAAGTTATCATTTAAACGGAATAGTGTGTCGTGAAATTTGGTTCAAGACATACCAAAAAGTTGATCATAAAGATCAACGCACCTCTGTAATCGACTTGATGAGAACGAGTCGATCGGCACTATGTCGGGCGTCTCGGGAAAAGTGGTCTGACCGTTCGAGTTGCTCCGGAATGGTCCAAAGCTCGCACTTGCGAATCGACTCATAACGGACTGTGTTGCACTGTCGTTTAATGTCGGCGATGTGAGTCCCAGTCTCCTGGCGGTAGCAAATCTTGTGAGTCGATTGCCAGCCCGTTCATTACGATCTCTCAGGCTGTTTGCAGTGAACCATTGGGACAAAAAACACAATAAAATTAAATGAATTCTCATGCATCAAGTAGTAATTTATTGCGTCCCTCCATTATCTTCTAATTCTGTGAAATAAGTTCTTCAGAAAAGCTAACACAGCATCAATGGGGAAGAAATAGCCTTCCCAGCTATAGTGCACTCTTGTTATGAAGAAATTTCGGAAAAGTCATGCTGTCAGCATAGAATTGCGTTCACGAGATCGGCGACGTTATTACCGACATCTGATAACAAAAATGGATCACACTCAGTCCGGGGAAAGGAACTAGTGTTTGCGTTCCGCTCGTCGGACAAAAGGCCTAGGAAACATTTCATGCCAAATCATTAGGTCAAGTAACCCAACCCCATTTTTTCTACTACAACGTTTATTGCCTGAGTCTGTTTCCATGTCTATCACTTTTAATTGGTTGATATCGTACTGTGGTGGATTATCAGGCAGGAGGTGTGAGTATTCCAACTCTCGGCAAAATACCTCAACGCAGGGGGAGTTGCGTTCAAAAACCCACAACGATCGGATCAGGGATGCCGTGGACGACCGAATGAGTCACTGATCGGTTGGGTCGGACCAATGGGCGAAACATGGCAGGCGAAATAGGATAGACGACCAAAACGGAGGAGCGATTATTACAACACTCAAAAAGATATCTCGACAAGGTCGTGGAGTACGGTCGAAGCTCACGGAGGATAGATGGAGGACATCAAGAGCGACCGGACGAACCATCGCTTAGCGAAAGCGGACAAACGGACGAAGACTGGCAGGCGGAAAACCCTACGATAGAAGACGACAATCGCACACAAAAACCGAACAGAAGTGCAAACGACATGTGAGCGGAAAACGGGGTGGTGGTGTGGACTAGAATTGTGATTCAAAATCGCGAGCGTGCGTGTGGCATGGTAACTAGCGAGTTGGACAATAAAGATTGTGCTTTATTGGAGGCATTTTCGTTACAATATTGCTCAAGCTATCTCTCCATCCAGTCTACCAAACTAAGGCTTCCCAAATGTTGATCTTTGTTTTGATGTCTAAAGTTAGTCAAAAATCATGTGACTCAAAGGAACCTCCGATTAACCATAACCTTTCTTCAGTCAACAACCATACTTGCAGTTAAAAGATTTCAAGAGAAGGATTTTACTCAAAAATGGAAGCGGCTGCGGAAAAGACCAGGATGTATGGTTTTTCGAAACCCTAAAGCCGGCAGCAGAACAAGTTTTGATAGTGTTTTATCACCTAGAAATGCTTGTGACAGTGATCGAAGTTCAGCCTACAGCTATACTACAGAGTTTGCTGGATCATCGTTGTTTAGGGTGAAACAAACTTGTAACACATTTCACCTGATCTCACGACTGATTGCCAAATATTGTTTGTAGTGATAGACCGAAATTCTTCCTTTTTCTAGCTAACAGTGATTGTTTCATAACATATATCATCATTCTGAACCTAGAAGACTAACTGCCCACGGAGGTCGTCGTTGTGCGTCGAAGACTTATGAAGTATATCAATAGTAATCTCTCAAAATGGAAAAGAAAAATATGGTTGTAATCTCCAGCTAGTAAGTTAACCGAGAAAAATGCGTGTTAATCACTTGGTAGTTGTTTACCCAAACATCTGACTACATTCTAATGACCATACTTACAGTTAATCACTTAAAGACATATAGACAAAAAATATGTCTTCATTAAGTAATTTTCAGGTAAGTAGAATCATTTAAAGAGATTATAGAGTTATGACGATGTATTGGTCGAAAGGAATATCTGAAACCTCATTAACGGTCCGTATTCACGAACTTACTTGAAGTAAGATATCTAGTACTAAAACGTTGCAGTCCGAATCAGCCCAGCACTCATGGCAGTAGAACTGTGTATTTTGTGTAAACTAATGCTAAACGAAACCCGGCAGAGTAAGATCATGCGGCGTAAGACTGGAGTTGTTTAATACTTCCGTGGAACACGTGGTTGTTAGTTGAACTTGAAATAAACAACGTTCGCTGTCGCGCAGTCTCTTTCCTTCCAGACTGTAGGGAGAATTATAGAATCAGTCAAAAAGGTACGTTCATAACTTTTACAGCTAACAACTTTGTCTTACTAAAAGTGAAGCACTCTTACTCGGTTATGGATTTTGCTGTCTCCAAGTACGGAAGGCCTTCTGATCATGAGGTGAAGTTTGATAATCTTTTTGCACAAACGCGAGATTTAGTCCTATATTCAATAGATGGCCTCGAGTTATTCAAACTGCACTTGGTAACGTATGCTAGCTATACCTTAAGCGTGAATCGAGATGGGGAAGACCTCTAACTAAGAAGCACATGGATTCGTTGAAGAAGCTTCGAAATAGTCTAAATGTTTTCCCCACTAGACTAGGTAGAAAGGCTGTAACTGCCATTGTGAATAAAAATTATTGCGTTGAGAAAGTGAATATTACTTTTGCAGACCAGCGCGACTTTCGCGGAGCTGCCAATTAAAAGAAAAAACACTGACCAGATTGAAGATCAAATCAGTGTGTTAAGTCAATAGTGGTCTGAAGTTTGGGAACCGCTTCAACTCATGATTAACTACAACCACAAGTTATCACCATACTCTGTCCGTACGGACTAACAAATGTTTGTAAAACTGGGTTGCCAGTTTGTTCCATACTTGTTGTGACAAATTCACCATGCCATTCAACGGCGAAGTGGTTGGTGAAATGGTTCGAATCCGTTCAAAATGTCATTATCTCACTGAATGTATATGATACGTTTGAAGAAGTGCCAGGTAACCCACCACACACCGTCCGAATACGGACTGTCTGTAGTGTTGAGGCTATCGAAATCAGCCGCTGAACTCAATGTTATGTCATCAGAGGCGGTTTGTTTAGGTGTTGCATCTACCCTGACCTCAAATCCACCGGATCGATGGTCAACCTGCGCCGTTAAACCAGCGGACAAGCTTGGCGTAAACAAGTTACCACCAGTTAAATAATCAGTGATCTGGTATCTCCGTGATATCTGATCGATACCTCAATCTAACTCTTTGTATAAGTGCGCCCGTTTAAAAGCTTACTATCGAGCATAGTCTTCTCTGTCTGTATTCTCAGCGTTGTAAGTGGCACACTTGGGAAGCTAAAATCCACTTTAAAAGTTAGTTCGGACTATTCTCTAGTGCTTATAATTGAGGCCAAGTGCCAATTTCTACAGCTCCTCTGATGAATATGTCCATTTTTACGTCCAGTTTCTCTTAGACATCTGATTTTCTTTCCCTCAACTAAACCCGATAGTCATCTGCGCATTTTACAGCGTTAGCTGAAGTGTGAAACTGCACAAGAGTAAATCATTATGTACACATCCACCTCTAAAACAATAGAGTAAGATATTCTACTGAGGTGTTTCAGCCACCACTGCGACCTATCCGAATGGTCTCATTTCATTTTCTCTGAAGTTCACATTGTTCGAAATATGACCCGATGGTACGACCGAAAACGTTGCTCACACAACCATTAGCCATCAGATTACTTTGTTCTAATCGTTATGCAGATAATATGATTCTGTGTGCCCATCTACTTGTCTATTTCATTGACTGATACCATTAAACAGTTTATCGACACAACGCATTTTAACAGATACATACAATATATCGACTGGGGACTTAAATTAGTCAGTTAGCACAAGAGATACAAAATCAGCTTCATTTTTTTGAAATAGCCGAATAAAACTTTGTGGTACACATTGATTTTCTTTTAAATGGAACACTCCTTTTTAAGAAACGTGGTAAATTTATGTTCCATAGTTTTATCGTGGAATTCAGTATAGTCAATCAAAAAAACGATTGCCTACTTCGTGTTCACGTTGTTATTTGCTACAGTGTTTGTTCACAAGTTTAATTATTTTCATTTTCGAAGCATTTGAGTTCTTGAACTGTTCACTCAGCAGAAGTATCAACATTCAACATTCTACAGTGCCTGATGGTTAGTTCTGATTTAGCCGCCGTGAACTGTTTTTCTTCAATGTTTTTCCATTTTACCATAAACGTTCAAACAAATAGTGTGACTTTACTTTGGGTGAAAAAATCGTACATCTAGTATTACAGCATTTTACATTTTGTACGAATTACTTCAGAACCTGCAAAGACTTTTGATACGCATCCTCTAGAATGAACACGCAAGATGACAGTTTTTGGAATACATTTTTAAAACCAGAGACTTCTCTTAAGGCAGTTGGCCAGAACTGGGTATCTGTTTGCTTGTGCATCGACAAACGTGACACAATTTGTTTTCAAGCACCTACCTTCAGAGTTTGTGTTTAGCTTGTTACCAGATTATCAAGTATTATTTTTGATGATTTTCCTCAAATAGCATAACGAAACGCGTCCATTATTCATTTGCGTCAAATACATCACCACTTGCATTCCACCAATGCATTGCTTAGTAAACAGTGAATTAACAGCGCTGTCGGTGTTTGGTGCAGCCAACACACCAGATTGGTTTAATAAAAACAAAGATTTGAGTCATTGGCCGAGCAATGACATTTTTTGATCTTGATGGTTTCATTGTCCTATGAACAACCATGATATAGCCAACTTCATTTCTAATAAGATTCAAGCGACAGAACAACTTTCATTCCTCTAGGTAACTGAAATACCGGTCGCATATGGTGTTAACTGATAGGCGCAATGATAATGTTGCAGGTACTTACCGGAGGGACGTGGACTGTTTGAATCAGACCGATGCATTAAGCATTTCTTTGGACCTGGCTAAACCGGTCACTCCATGGTGACTTCAGTGTTCTTAGAAGTTATGAGTCTAAGTCGTCAGTTCTACATTGACGTCACTCATTATATCACATATCTAGTCTTGCACTTTTCTTACTGTTAAGTGGAAGATATTAATTTGGCTTTACTGTCATTCATAGAATAAGACTACCGTTCCTCAAGGTTTTATTTGTGTTGCTTAAACCCCGCATCATTTTTGCTTTGTACATTCATGTTTGCTAGGCTCCTGGCACAAGCTTGTCTCAGAAAATATTTGACAAATTTAACATTCAGGTTAGCCAAAGAGCAATGCGTAATGTATAGGTAGAATGGAATGGTCGGAATTCAAATCAACTGGTCAAACATTCAAAAATCACAGCTAATACTGAAGTCGTTTTGGTTGAGATGAGAAGAGATCTGGGATCATATTTGAAATCGCATTTTGAACTAGTTTCGTTCAGATATAATCCTACTGTTCAAGGGGGGATGCTGACTAGCGCATTCGCCAGTAAAAGTATTCTCAAAGACTACCATTATTGAGGAAGAGAACGGTTTAGTGATGATCGCAAAAGTCTGATAAGAGTCTACCTTTCGAGTGTTATTCTGTAGATGAGGTAAAAATTTTGTGTTTACGGGAAATATTCAGCGATACGTTCCAATAGACTTAACCAAACTGGATTTTACTTTCTCCAGGTTGGTTAAGTGGACTCTCCGTCTGGGCTAATTTACTGTCCGACAAAGTCCATCGTTTGTTGCTTTATTTCACAACTGGACAGATATTCAACAGCTGTACAGCTCATAAAATTTTTGAAAGAAGTCATTTCTGTAAGTTTGATAGATTCGTAAAAGTCCACTTTCCTGCAACCACTAAGTAATATTGGACAACGCTTCTGTGCTTTCCATAATGACTGTTTGTAGTGAAGATAAATAAAATTTTCATATGGGATAAAGGCGATCATTTTCGTTTTGTGACGATTACGGTGAATTAAATGAGCCTCAGTTTCAGGGTCGGCTGTGATATCCACCAGATGAAATTTAAGTTCAGAGTGGTGAGCTATCTGTTTGTTTTAAACAGAAAAATCAAGAGAGTGAACCCGAGAATTTTCCGCCTCTTCGTGGGATGGGTGCAGTTGCAAACATATTAACTGGAAGTTTGTCGGTTACATGCAAGTTACTTTCAGCAACGTGTGTGGTGTTGGTGGCTGATTGACAATCCATGTGTTATGTAGATAAGTATGACAAACTACCAAAATGGAGACATGCGAGAGATAACTGTCTTGAAACGCTCAGTTGTTAAAACTGATCTAGAAAGATACTATTAGCTAGATAAGAAGCCGTCGTGTGCTAGTAGACTACCAACGTTCTCCTGGATGTGGTAAACCCGAAAACCTTTCAACGAGGACCAAAGGTTGTTAGGAATAATGAAAACTGAATTGCTACAAATAGACCTTAAGGGAAACTGGTGTCAATGGGTTTTTGTTTGTATTATATATAAATAGAATTCTAAATGTCTTCAATTTAACGCCAGAAATGGAATACTCTTTTTAGTCGACATGCTCAAGTGATCTAAGCGTATGCTTATTGGGCCAGTTAGAAAAAAAATCAGCTTGCAGCTCTGACAAATGAGGTGGTTTAAAATCTTTCTGTTTTAGTCTTGAAAGAAGAAAGCGATTTGTTTTGCAGATGTCTCATCCGAAAACCCGAGAAAAAAAGGTATTACAATATAACAGAACTTCAATAATATGCGTATTTTCGTGAATGGTTGTTTTGTTCAATTTAATCACTCACATCACGAAAACGACAAAACATGTCAGAGCAAAAACAATGAGTCTAATTTTGAGTTCCTTTTGTAGTCGTACATGTGCTTCTGTTGTGTGGCGATAAGTTAATTGGGCATTATATTGTCAGTTGAAGGTAAGCTGTTCTGCATAATCAGCATAGCAACCTTCACGTCACTACATATACTATTACATATCGCAAGGCAATCAGATTCTCAGGGATCACAACCAAAGGTTAACTGGTATTTAGTTATTCTTTTGCCTTTATGATTATCATTTGGGTATTTAATTAGGTCAGCGGTGATTGAGAAGACCAGATGAAGAGGAACAGTCAGTAATAATGTTCTAACTCTAAAAGCGAGTGACTAAAATGTTTAGTTTCTACCACAAAGTGACTGAAAAGTGTACACAAAATAAAACACTATCAAGACTACAACATATTCTATGATAAAAGTGCACCTTCCATTCATTGTAACGTTTGAAAGCATCACTTGATTCAGCCAGAGTTTTACATAAGAGAATGACAAACAGTATTTTGGGTTGAAAAGAACTTTGACCAACTGTAACCCCATAAACGTCTGTTCCAAGTTATGGTACCACCGTTTGACTTCAAGAGTATAGATGCCTTTCACTATTCCTGATAAACACAATGGAACATTTATTCAGGCTGTTAATCAAGCATCGTGTTTCTGTTTCTCTCAGTCTATTCTGGGTTTGTTATGTAACATTCAGCTGTAGATTGTCCATCGGTTGAGATAGACTGGTCAAGTATGCACGCTTGGGTAATAATTCTTATATATCTTTGATCGGGTTAAGATGGCGGTTGATATTTCTTTCGTGTCATTCAGAAGAAAGTTCTTTTACTGAACCGAATGTGACTCAAAGTAGTCTTGAAAAAGCACCATACGTCCACCGCTGTGTTCACTCACATATGACAACAGTTTTGTAGAACACAGTGGAACCTTTTATTGTGCTTTCGGCTCCCTTTGCGATACCACCGATTCTAACTGCATGTTCTGTGCAAATGACCGTCAGCCAATCATAATGCCAGCTACAGACTATTATATACTACGCATATCCGACACTTGCACAATTCGTTTCAGCAAAACAAACCACCCGGACCATCAAATCTCGAATTCCCTTAACCCGAGTGAAGTAAATTATGTCACCAACTTGTCCACACTATATGATCCATATCCCAGACTAGTTGCCTATCTTTATGGTAATTATGCAACGGCGACATGTGTTTAAGCAAATGACAATAAAAACTTTGTGACCCCTTGGAACAGGCTGATTGAAAACTCCCGAACTAACTTTTCCCAATGGTATTGCACTAATCTAAATCGCACAGATCTCGGGTAGTAGTAAATCCGTGACCAAAGGTTTTATAAATCCTTTTAAATGCCTGAACTATTTTCTAGCGGCAGCTGATCTCATCTTTTAGATCTCAATGTATTCCTTGTTTCAAAAATTTAAACAATGTAAGTCACTCATCTTTCAATGTTTATCCAAGTCTGATAACCTTCTCTAGTCTGATCTTGCTGCACGTATGTCTATGTCCCTAACCAGGTACCGCTTCTAACCTGGGTATACTCGTGACGATGCACGCAGTCCCTTTGTCGGAATGATCCGTGGTAAAACTGGGTTAATTTTCTTCAAACACCGCGTTTACTGGAGACAGGTTCGTGAAAATGTCGAATACTTACCTCTTGAGTAGCATCATTCAAACCATTGACGCTGACTTTTGACTTCAGCTTCAGAAGTGTGCAGCCGCCCTTCTATACGACTACCTTCTTCCTACAGTATATTTAACCCGCCATCAATCGTCACGTTTTTCTACCTTTTCTCCAAAAGTTCGGTCTCTGTTGTTGATGTCTACAACATGCAAAGTTGAAACCCTGTTCCCCTTAAAACTTGCAAGTTGCACACCAGTAAATTTCCTTAAAATGTAAAGGTAACTACAGTTTAGTTATTTTCAGAAAATTCGATTGGTAAGTGTTATTCACGCGGTGGTCCCCACTCACTGGGTAGTGACGGCGATCAATTTCACACGAGTATAACTGAGCAGATGATTAGCGCAGCATGAATTTGAGCGGAGCTGGTCATCAAGTTATAAGAAGGGCGGTATAAGCACTCGGTTGCATTAACGACATAGACTCAGTGCCGGCCGGTAATTGCAGGTGGCTACTTTGAAACGCCATGCATACCTATCCGATATTTGTTTCCGATTTCATTATTGCAGGCTAATTTTAGACTACTCACGGTTGTTGAGTAGTGTGTAATCAAAGCGTTTTGATGTTCACCACCACAGTACATCGGTGACTGTTTGCCAATCCGATGGATTGGTTGGAGACTCGTGAAAAGTCAAAGCCGACTCAGCCCTTATCCATCCTAGGCTTGACACAGATGGACGATGTGGTGCTAACCATTTCACACAAAAGCGTCAAAAGTGTAGTAAAATTGCATACAAAAGAACAGCAAAAATAGTAATCTTTTTAAGATAATATCCGCCATTATTTCGGAACAGTTCATTTTCCCTAAAACACTGCCGTAATCTGTGTAGCGATTTCTGAACATGTTTCATTAGAGGCTTACACACTCATTAACCTTGCTTGCATGAACCATTGTCTTTTTTCGTGTGAATAAATTATGCGGAGAACAGTTGTGCGATTAATAATGAATAATTTACACGGGCTGTGAGAACATGGATTGACCAAATTGAGTGGACATGGTTTTGCTGTAAATCGAGGTACATAAGAAACAGCATATTCTGATTTGGTTGTTCAGAATGATTTAGGATTACAACTTTCTCTTCGGTTATTGTGTATAGGGAGAAATAATATCTCGTTTGTCAAGGTAAAAGACGTCCAGCGGCCTTGACGAGTTTCGTGATTCGAACAAACGAAGACCTAATTTCTGCCCAAGTTCAGGTGAGTTGTCTACCTTGAATCATACAATGACTTGTGAGACACCAGAAGCTGATGCAGGTCAACCTTTTGCAGGTTTTGTTTAAAGCATGCTTCAAGAAAACGCTTAGATTTTACCACAGGAAATTGTAGGTCACAAATGTAGACTTTAATATAGCTCTGCATCAAAAAGTGAATGAAAAAAATAAAACGGTGCACTAGTTTTGTATAGAACGAAATATATTCTTTTAAAGCAACATCTCCCATTCATATTTCGTTTGAAACTGGTGTGGAGGGAAGATGTTTGTTTGGACCGCTGTTTAGCGTGATGTTATTCGTCATATGGGTTCCTGTTCTAAATAAATTTTTTTTAGCCAGATTTTGGAATCTAGTCAACGTTTGACAATTCTCAGCAACTGTCAAGTTTTCCAAATAATTGTGTGTAGTGATTTTTTTGCTATTCTTAACATACAACGATTTGGGCACGACATTCATTCTAACAAACACAATAAAGTCACTCAGGCTGTTTCAATGTCCAGCCAATCTCATTTCTGTTCAGGACCCGACAGGCATAGCTAGCGCAAGATCATGTGGTCGTTTGCGTCCACATTCCACGTTGATGCACGAAAGTGTCGTACTGCTTTCTGGTCAGCTAGCCCACGAGGCAGCAAGGATCCCAAGTATATGGACTCTTCTTTGTATGAAACTATAAGATAGCCGACGTTGAAGTTAATCTTAATACTGACAACTAAAAATGGTCATCGCGGGATAAACAGACAAGGGTTAAGTTGGAAAAATGTGGTTACGATCGATATACTGTCACCAAAAATCAGCCGTCGAATAACAGACCTATTTCAGTTATGACGTGGAGTCACTCCGACAGTTTGGTTCTTGTATTGTCATTCCTACCGAAATTCATACAATCCAACTTATTTCAAACGCATTACAGCAGTCTCCTCTGTAAGAACAAAATGTTGCACACAATGTATGTTGTCGACTGGTCAACCAGAATTGATACGAGCTATTCAAGCTTACTTTCCGATAGATTCAATCATCAAAAATGTTGTGCTCATCAGTGTCTTCTGACACATAAACGTCATCAGCAAGGTATTTATTTTTTAATATAAATTGAACATAAATCAAATTGACCGCAGTTTTTGTATTCTCATAGACTTTTCAGTCGGACCTTTACGAAATGAGTTCTTTGATTTCAGTATGGAAAGAGGTCCTAGTGGAGTGGTCATCTACCAGAGTTAACAGGACGGTTACTGTCTCTCCTGCTAAAGCTAACGGATAATCAGAGAATTACTCAGAGGAAAGAACATGTTCGTTTTCGCGAGGACTTCAGTGTGAATCACAGGTACAGAAATGCTATAATAAGTTTTTGATGAGTACATTGAACATCACCCACAGTTCCTCACAGCTGTTGCATTCCCATAGACTTTCCAGTCGACCACTTACGATAAATTGTGGGTGATGTTCAGCCCATATGAAAACCGAAATCCTCTACTACTCAACAACAAAATATGTTTCATGTTATTTTTATGAACATGAAAGGACTAACACATTCCATTCGATATTGGGCAAGCCACAAACAGCAGTATTTCCTCGTTACCTAAGGTGCAATCTTAATTAAAAAAGGAAGATTCATTTGAGTTCTATGGATAAAGTTTAATAAACTATCAGCAATGTTAAGTTTGTCTTAAACAGAAGAGGAAAAATAGAGGTGATGTCATTTCGTTTACCACTTACGCAGCGAATGAACGTAGGGCCTGAGCATGCACTCTCCATGTTGCAACAGAGGTTGAGTTCACGTCGGCTGCATAACACCTCCATAAACTTTGAATCAATGTAGCAGCTGGCACTCGACGCCGTATCAGATGCTTCTCCCGTTGGTGTTGTTGTACTTTCAGAGCAAATCCACTGCCAAGTATTCCCTATAATTGTTGACGTTAAAATTAGTTCAATTCGTTTTCGAGTAGACATTGATAACATCGTGATATCAACAATTAGTCACTATCTTCAGTAATATAATACGTTTCTTTTGAACCACTGCTTTGTTCAATATAGCTAGATTTCGTACGGGCGCAGCCCACCGGATTGTCCTGCAGATTCACTAAACGTGATCAAATTATGTGCTGATTAACAATATTTGTTCATGTAAAAATGTATCACTAGTATTTTGAAGCGTCATTTTTTATGACAAGGCGACTGACCCAGCCATAAATTAATGGGATAATTACTCAATTCTGATTTGGTGGGAAAAGTTTTGGATGACTTTTTGTTTCACAGCTAAGGCTTCAGTAGTTTAAACAAATGCCCAGTTTTATCAAGAAGGTTCCGCCATTATAGCCTGTTAACAATATATGTCTTCCTTCAGACTGTGACTTGAATGCTGGTATTTTCATGTGTGTGTATTTTGAACATCGTTTCATTGACCTCATACTTGCCCCACAATTCTCTCTTAGTCATCCGCGGGTAGCGCTCAGGTTATTTGAGTTCTTTGAGCAGAATCACTAGTCATCTAAATAATACATTGCACTAATATTGAGGTTGAATTGAGGCCGGAGAACTTGATTAATTTAGATGCAAAACAGTTGGTTGGGAGTTAGCCTTAGGTCAACTCTGCTTAATATCTAACTGCAATAAGGATTTGATTGTGTCCATTATGATGTCAGTGGAATTTTGGAGTTCCCTCCCCCTTCCAAGGAAAAGAGTATGTAGTACTCGTATATGCTATAGCAAAATCGAAAATGGAGTCAAATGATTAGGTAACGGTGTGGCAGAATTCAGGAGTGACATCGTAAAACCTGACTGCCTTTCAGTGGTTTTCCGCAAAAAACGTTGGTCAAATTATTTTGTGAAAATATGAGTACGAACCGCATTACCCTTTGGATTAACTTAAAGAGCGCACAACATAGGCATTTTTTTATCTGTCAAGACCATACTATGTATTCGTGTGCATGTACGTATGTGTACGTACAGAATTCGTGAACCGGCAGTTATGTCAAGTCAGGTCTGAAAACGAGACGTGTTCCAGTTTTTGTAGCTAGACGCTCCTATATGGTTATACAGCATTTTGGACGGTTACTGCTTCGGAGAAAGCACCCGCATGATTACCCTGAGTCAGCTTTGCATGCAGTTTAATGTCGATCGGTATTGTCTTGTTCTAAATTGACCTTTGAAACGAATAAGTTACCTGAATCGCATGTAAACAAAAAAGTTGATCGAGAGTGTTTATCCATTAACTAGTATGTTTTGGGGTATAGAGACTTATTCGCATACATATCCCACCATGTATTATTTATTCACCATACATAATATATTATGTTGAATCTGAACATTGTTGAGTAAACTGTAACTTTATGTGACTCATTCTCCCAGACAGCTCAGTCACGGTATGACAACACTGGGGTTGGTGGGAGGGAGACATATTCGCCTTTGTAAGAGAAGGTTCTGGCGTACGGATTATAGGCCGGTGGAGTGCACTGAATTTTCTGTCACAATTCAAACTTTTTGAATGTTTTCTCAGCTGGGACCCACAGGACGTCTCCAGGTTAATGAGTATTCACCACTTTGTGGGCTCATAGAAAATGAGCGGACCCAGTGCATTGTAATGGATTGCCCAGGGTATATGCATTCAGTAAAACGTGTCGCATATCTATCTGATCTGGAAACACTTTATCATATGGTCTTGATTTAGACAAGACAAACAGTACAAAGCAACAGGAACAAATGATCAGATGTGAGAATAACGCAAGCCATGTGCGTTGGTGCTTATGTCAAGATCCATTTCATTGGATGAATTTGCGCCCAGTGGAGTAATGCATAGCATGAGTGATGGAAAGTGATTGAAAACTGATGAATGATAGATATGGGCCATCACAAAATCCTATAAACTGAGCACTGGCCTAGTAAGCCAAAAAATAGAAAGGGAAGTATCATACTAGTTTCGAGATATCTTTCATTTTTCTTCCAGCCGAGTTATATCAATGAGAGCTGACTGCACACCACAGAGGTATGGTTGTGATACCAAAATGAGGAATGTGTTATGTCTGCACCACCAGCCTGTGACAGCGCATTGCCATTTTGGAAAACGGAATAGTTAGAGTGAGCAAGCCGTTACATTGGCGGAATATACACACTCTGATTCCACTGAAACGCACAAATACGTTCCGAGCAATTTAGCAATGGCTCCTCAGTTGTCGATTTCGCAACATTTCCAGCACAAACCAAGCGTCAGAGTTCTTTTTATTTTGTACTCCACTATGTTAATCGGTGTACATGTATGAGGTTTTGGTCTACTATTAGCTGTTTAGCTGTAATCTATGTATGCGTCATCCTTGATTGCCGGCCTTGTCTCAATTAAACATTCATGATGGTTCCCAAGTTCGTATCCACGAAATGTACCTAACCGTTAGCGTGTTCTTTTTTCATTTACTGTTTTCGTACAAAAAGCGCCCACCACTTATGAACGTTTCTCATTGTTTTCAGTCATTGTAGACAACTTACTGGGCTCTGATGAAAATCGATCGCAGGTGCATTTCCTACAATATATTGCGTGGTCTAATTTACTGAGATGCACACACTGAACAAAATGTATTGTTGCATTCACACAGGATCTGAAACCATGTATGTGATGAGCACAAGATCAACAACCTCGACTAACTCCACGTAATGATGTTGGCAATAGGTGGATAGTGGAGCAGCTGAAACACGATGAATTTGATTCTAGGTTTATGAGTGATGGCAAAAGATTCACCTGTTCGTCAGCCACCAAATAAAGGTGAAAATGGACGATAGCATAATGAAAATGTCAAGTTGAATACTAAGTTATCGGACAAAACATTATAGTTGACATTCAACCTGTGATAGTTAAGTAAACAAACGTAAATAAAGAACTTAAATTATAACAAGAGGCCCTACATGTGAAAAACAGAAATCTACTATTCTTGTCACTGTTCTGGTGTTGTTACTGAGTAAAGCTTTTAATAATAACGAAGTTTGACTATTACATCATTTCACTTGCTGTCAATCACTGCTCGTCATCGGTAGGAAGATCTTTCGGTTTGACAACCTCTAATCACCCTGAGAATATACCTACATCTGAAGTTCGATTCTGTTACTAACCAATATGACTGCTGATCATATAGCGAAGTATTGAACAACTATATGATTACAGGAAACTTTAGTTTTTAAGTTGACTGACTATAAAAATAAAATGAGCAGATGTAGCAAAATTTAAAACTGACTGAAATAAGATATTTCTACAACTGAACTATGGTAACATCTCTACCCTTGGTTCTACATAAATGGCGCTATTACGCGGATGATCATCCGGTTAAGCGAAAGTTGAAGTACACCTTCAAGCATATGACGTCAGATTCCATTCAGGCTAGGACTACTCATTGAACCGTAAATCGCAAGATGAGGATTATACTGTTTTCATACGAAATTGGGGCTTTATTGTTTTGTAATTTCAGTCTGAATGGAGAAAAAACCGGATGTTGCGACACCTACCGAGTTGAATTTGGTATCTTTTTCTCTCAGCTTCTGTCTACAAATTGTATGTTTATGTAAAAGAGACTAAATTGTGAAAAGCCTGGACCTCAATTGAACATGACTGAGCGGTAGGGACAAGGTAATCATATGCGACGTGTGCTCTATCCGGTTGGTGTTTGCGGGGTGTACTTATTTTCTTCCTGCTAAGGCCCCGGCCTTTCACGACTTGATCTTTTCTGAATTATAAACTCTCCCAAACCCCCTATCTTTAAGACAATTTAAAGCAACGTTGCTGAACCTATCCACCTGCTTGTTTGACATGTTATTGGAATCACTCGAAACTATGCGGCGTACTACAGCGTCATTAGCGAGATTAGATGGAAGGCAGGTTTATTTCTGAGATAAGCCAATGGAGTTCACCACTTAGCGCGAGCATCAGCCTTACAATTTGCGATGACATTTTGTGAGCGTTTTCATGTGGTAAGACGATCTTCCTTCTGACTACAAAGGATGCTGCTGTTAGCAAAAACCACGCTGTACATTTTTTATCGCGACCTTATGAATCTAATTGTTGACGGCGATTTACTCCAACAATATTTTGTAACATTTCTGCTTTTTCTATCAAGCATATCGCTGGGAGGATGAGTAAGCTTAATTGAGCAGACTCACTGTTTGTCGACCGATTCGATTTACTACTACTCAATCAAATAGTGACACATGCGTTTTGAATGAACTAGCTTTCCGATGCACGCGTTGCATCAGTACACATAATCTTGTACGCCAAACCCGGAAAGACGAATGCTGTGTCGTTATGTTTCTGATCTGACTTCTAAGTTCTTATGCTATATTCACTCTACTACCTTGCCAATTCACACTGTGCATCGCTGGACAACACTTCATTTTTGAGAGTGATCTGTTTAAAATGGGGCACCAGAGATAAAACCTTCTATTCCGGTCTGCTAGTGTTTTGCTATAAACGGCTGGTTACTACAGATTTGGATGATCTGCTGATTTGTATTCTGTGATACTAACACTTATAAAAATATATTATCACAGTCATGATTGAAATTAACAGCTTTTATTGATTTTGAAGCATGTAAACAAAATATGGGGTTAACTGAAAGGTGGTCACATGGGCGGGTGTCAGTAGTAACAAGATTTAGCCGTCATAAATAAAGCTGTTGCACTACATACATTTTTATGAGCCGCAGTCAAGCAGCTATAGTATCTGATTGATTGATGAATATAATTGTTTGGTCTTGGGTAGAAGTGGACAGGGACAAGTGATATGGTCTAGCTGTTATTTGCTACTTAGACCATAAGTATCTCCTGACACCTGTTGTCCACTTGATCAATTATGTTCAACTGAGCTTACAGTCAAGCCTACGTCGACAGGAAGGTTAG
The DNA here is from genome assembly GCA_013368495.1 of Paragonimus heterotremus. Taxonomy (NCBI): domain Eukaryota; kingdom Metazoa; phylum Platyhelminthes; class Trematoda; order Plagiorchiida; family Troglotrematidae; genus Paragonimus; species Paragonimus heterotremus. Next base: position 47,177 of record LUCH01002573.1, read on the forward strand.
GACTTCGACTGACATGAAGCAACACCACGAAAATGTGAAATATGAAGCAGACAAAATGTTTTACACGTTCATTTCGGACAGCTGGGTAAAACGGTAGTATTTCCGAGACAGTGGAGTGCATATTTCAACAATCTGGTGAGCCCTTACTTTATACAGTGGTCGATTTTGCGCATGAGTCGTAAAATATAGAAGGGATTGTCTGGTTCGGATCTCATATAATTCTGCAACACAAGTGATTTGTATCATTGTCGAGGCAGATTAGCCAGATATTCAAGGTGACGAGCTGGGATTAACTGCATTCGGGTTACGAAATCTTGTCAGGAGACACGGCGACGGAAGCGTTAACAAATCCTCGGAATGTAACTGAAGTCTCACTAGCTTTAGCAAAGGCTATTCGAGCAAACAAGATGGAGAATCATGTGTTTCTATGTGGAAATCTAGGTTGTGAGTATCCATGGACTTCTGTTTTATAGAATTTCACCCGGATGATGTCAGTTATTCGTGTCTAATTTTGTTCAACGTTCATTAGATGACCGTCAATGAACAATACATCAGAACATCTAATTATTTGTTATAACGATATGTGTGTATTTTACTTTAGGTCTAACCAAAATATGCAAACTGTACACTCACCGCGGGCAACGCAAAAAATGAAATTCCGGCAACAGCGCAGCACGCCGCAACCATTTTCCCCATCCACGTCTTCGGAACAGTGTCCCCGTAACCCACAGTACATAGAGTTACCTAACAACGAAAAATATTCAACCTTTGACAGTGGAAACAAGACGATTTAATTTACTGGTAAATATTGTTTTTAATAAAATAAATGAGACATTATGGTTGACACTACACTAATCAACTTGATAGTATTGTTGAAGGTCAAATACAAGCTTGGTTTATGTACACCGGAATCAATCAAATGTTGACTGTCGGGTTTTAGATCTCGTTTCTTATGAGCACGTGCATTTATGATTAACTGTGAAAACAGCGAATCTTCAGGACAGTGCTTTCGTTCAATAGTTTCGTCAGAAACGAACATCTACTGTCATACCGAAACGTTGTAAAACTTGAATTATTAATTATTGTTTTTTTGTTATTGTTGCGAGTAGCCACAATTCATACAGGTCCAAAAGTTCACACTGTTTGATATTGGTTTTATATTTAGATGGACTATTTCGCCAACCTTGATGGAAAAGAGGTATTGGACTTCATAAGTTTTCTTGATGGCCCGTTGATAGGACTGGGATCTATACGAAGGCTAACTTTCGAGTAAAGCAACTGTGTTGACGCATACTTCAATTATCTTGAATTAGGCACGACCGAACCATCCTAGGTGAACACTCAACCATATCCGCCCGTGAATAAAGTTTAAATCAAGTGATCTACTTTGATAGAGGTAGATTAACAGTTCCGCTTCTTCAGCCGGTTACACCGCGATACTTTACACTGTAACTGAAATCGGTGAGAAGTAGCGCCACACGCATTCAACGGATTGATCGTCATCGTTTCTAATTTCAGAGTGGAACTGTGTGAAATACATTTTGACTACTTTTTTGTAAAGTGTTCCCAACCTATTTCGTGCACAACTCACCCAGTAGTTTACAGATAACATAGGAACGTTAACTCCGTAATTACCTGTTTCTATCCTCCATCTACGTCAGGTCACAATCCTCCTTCGTTATTTTAATTGTTCAGAAAGATGTTTAACATCTCAGAAAAGATAAAAGTACTGGGGAGGTAATGGTGACAAAATTATAATCCAAACCATGGAGACACTCGGAATGATAATTACTTCGAGGTCGGTCAAAGCAGTCGGACGTTTTAAACGATTGTCACCGAGGGTAGTTTAGATCTACTTGTGTAAATCCGTTTTATATAATTCCTGTTTTCTGATTTCTGGCAAATGATTGATTAACTTTGTCTTTGTGAACAGAGATAATCAAACGATGCTGCCTGTATTTTCCTCACGTCAGGTGAGGAAATATTGAGTAACCAAGAAACAGCCTGACTTTACCATATAATTGAGCGAAAAATTTAGTTGCAGCTACTCTTTTCGTTAATTCTGGTAATCAGTCGTGATTGTAAAATGTTGAGTTTCTCCAAGAAATGCAGAAGTAACAGCAAAAGCTAGCGGTTATTCGGCCAGAGCTAGTGACTCAATCAACTTTATACATAACCGTACTGTGCACCATGTGGCAGTTCATTCTTAGTTTAATCATCCCACTTGAGGCATATTATTCGTTGCCCCATTCAGATGCTTGATGTGTACGAACAAAAAGGCTCATTTCTTGACTCATGACTTGTTGTCTTAGTAAACTGGAAATTCTGAGGGGATCACTAAATAATTATGAAGGTCAAAAACTGATGTTTATCTATTCATGAGTAGCCAACCTCTGTGAATGGACAGCATTAAACGCGGACAATTATCAAGTTACTGATGAGTAGTCGGGGATTTGGTTGATTTCAAATTGAACATCACTGACAATTGATCGCAGCTGTCGCATTCCCATAGACTTTCCAATCGGCCCCTTTCGAAAAGAAGCACTAGACCCGAGTTTCGCTCTCATTAGAGCTAACAGGTTTAATGAGATCGGAGATTTTGGCCTGTCTAGGAAGTCCTAATCGCGGGGTTATCGACTGGAGTTAACAGACAGTAACTGTGTCTCCATTTCGAGACGATCGGGCAACCTGATCATTATTCACAAGCGAAAGTGGTTGAGTGTTCATGTATGATAATTCGGTCGTGCCTAACGTGAGGTCAATGGCGCAGTGGTTAACACGGTTGCCTGCTCATGAACAGCGTGTCCAAGGTTCAAGTCCCGGCTGCAGTGGCGATGATATGCACTACTGACGAGCTCTAATGAAAGCGAAACTCGAGTCTACTGTTTAATCGCTAACGAATTCAACCTTATTCAAAGCAAGCAAAGTCTTGTGGATAGTATAGTGAAGACTTATGATATTTACTGGTGAAAGAAGTTTAAATTCCAGTCAGTGTGATACACGGTGGCGATAATGACCCGATCATTTAAGGGAGATGATGTACTCCGGTAAGAAAATCTAACGATTTAAGTTTCGTCTACCACAAGAGATTTGCTTATTGGTTTTACTAGACAGGGTCCCAGATCAAGTCAACATTCATGAGATGTATGGCCATTGGTCACACTGCCTGCGTTCACGTGACGTCAAATTATTAATTTTGCTCATTTAGCTAGTCCGAAGGAATAGACATGCGTAGTTTTAGGGCTTGCTCCTTTCAACTTTTCTGTAGTACATTTTTATGACTGAAACGACTGTATAATAAACCACTGCTTATATATAAATATAAAAACGAGTTAACTTCGCAGTGTTGGAACCTGAAAGAATTACCTTCATAATGCAACAAAAGAAACTACGGTACATTTTATTCAGTTAGATGATACTGCTTTCTATGAGTCAGAAAATATTGAGGATGCTTCCAACAGAGTTTCAGCCATGTGTTCTGATTTTTCGGGCATAATGCAGTGTATGAGAAAGTTTCCTCCGGTCAGTTCTGAAGTAAAAAATTAATGTACAGCAACTTAATTAGAACTATTCATTACTTGTTTTTTCCAGCGCACCTGAAAATCGTAGTTTGTTTACGTCGGTTATGAGTGAAACCATAAAACTCTATACATCTTCCGTTGAACCACTTGGGTATCCACATTCAAGTGCCAATGACTAGGAGAGTGTTAAATGGTTTTATACTAAAATTCGGTCACTATGGTGAAGTAAATATGAAATTGAACGTTTTCGAGAAGTAAAATTTGAAAACACAAATTAGTGCTGCTGTGTGATTGTTCACTATGGCTGACCTTAGATTTGCCTACGGATAACCTACAGGCTTATCCGAAATACAGTTGACCTCAGGTATTTTGTCACAAGTTGTTTTCAGAAAGTCGAAATTGAAATTATTTATTTCGTTTGAAGTAAACGTTCTGTAAAAGCACAAAATGCGGTTATTATATTGACCTGATGATAGTTCGCTGGCAAAACGATAAATAGTGGTCATGAAGATGTTGAACTGTGAGTCAAGTTTCGACCACAGTAAGAATATGACGAAATAGAAAAAGACTGGAAACTGGAGTCCACTGTCTCATTTCTGCACTGGCTGGCTGAATATTCTAACTGAAAGCGAAAGCTACAATCAAATGTGAGCAGCATTCAAGTTGCATCAAACAAAGTTTCTCATTATAAATCCTACGTAGAAAACATTGCCTAGCACGTTCATTGAGTTCTTTGGGTTCAAGTTGCCTGTGAAGCTATAATCGCAAAGTCATCGATCAGAACAAATAACTAACTAGTACAAGCTGAATAATACTCAACGAATGTGACCGAACACTCGAGTATCGCGAATGGGTTACAGATGGTGCCTTGTCATTGACGCAGTCGTTCACAAGACTGTCTGCTGAGAATGCAGACCACCATCTGAATGTATGCAACGGTAAAGAGATGCATCAGTGACCAGTTCGGACCAATTTTGAATTAGGACTAACGATTTCTCCTTGAAAACGTCCAAACCGTCAATGTGCATGTTAAACCTGAGGTGAACCGCGTTTAGTATTTCATTTATAAAAGATATTTTTGCACATATGGCGTGCGGTCAAACCACATCAGTTTTTACTCCACATTCATCCAAAATGTTCACCTGGACTACTGGGGGACACTAGTGCTTCATATCGCTTTAGTCCTAGCCAGCAATCATGGCCACAGCCCTGTCCCTGATCGCGCACTTTTGAAATTTACTGCTTAACTTTCAGTCATATTCATTTATGACCAAATGAGGCTGTTTTGGATGAGGTGGAATAATGGTTTGTAATGTAGGGTACATATGGTAAGCCAAAGTTCAACACACGCAGCGGCTGCTGGGAACATACAACAAAGCAAGGAAGGACCGGAAGTTTCTGTGATGGGTTCTTGTCTATTAATGCACTGTTACTCACACTGGCCGTAATGAAACGGGTAGTATGTCGTGATCATGTCAACTGAAGGTGTCCCTTTGAACATTTTAAAATACGGAATCACATTAAGCCATCTAACTTGAGCACTGAGAAGACGAAATTTACAGTAAGAGTCCAGTCCACGCTGTCGTCTGTTGATATCGTTTGAGCGACATGTAAAAGCATTGTTCTAAGTGAAGTAATGGGTGATACCAAGCCAAATCCGTGGAAGGCAGAAACTGACGGTCCATTATATTTTGGTCAGTTGCCATTGGCTAATCATGAAGGCTTCCAAATGCTGCAAAGCTTGTGCTGACGTGAAGACCTTAGACTGCGGCGCAACGCTGGACTTGCGTCTTCCGGCAGTGACTTCTGATGGGCAAACTGGCAGTTTATCATCCGTCTGTTTACGGGTAGTTGATGTTCCATTGGTGTTAACCAAAATCCCTTATCACTCGCCGATCATCGAAAAAAATCCCAGCCAGTTGAATGATTTTGTGATTTTAACTCGAACAGAAGTCACAAGCGTGAAGCCATTGACGGCAGTTTATCGGGCAATTATTGTTTCTTCTTGAGACAAACGAGTACTCCTCGCAAGAAAAAGTATATGGGCGTTCGAGTGAGATAATTATGTCCTTCTTAACATGAGGCCAACAGCACAGTTGTGACAATTGTTACCTCAGGAAAGATTGACTCTATGTACGGTCGAGGCGGGGATGTGCACTAGTGGCAAGTTCTAACAGAACTGAAACTTGAGTATAGCGACGGTTCATAATGAAGCTGATTAAGGGTCCATGGATATGCAAAAACTCTGTTAACGTATGACTGAGTTTTAATTGGTGTTATTCTACATCCTAATTACTTTATGTTCAAATGAATCTATTGGATGAGGAGTGTAACACCAACCAATACATGAGAGTTACGAGCCACGTTTCTGCTACATGTAAAGGATTAAAAATGGGTATGTCGTTTCACAAGACATCAAGAATAGGCCTCGATAACAAACTTTAATTCGAGCTTGCTGGGTTGGTTGAAGTGTTTTGTATGAATAATTATCTAGAAAGGCTTAAGAGAAACCGGAGCAGAGTCAGTAGGTCAAAAATCTCAATTGTGGCAGCATTTGGGGAAGCTGTCCATGACAGTTTTGATGAATGCATTCAGCATTCAAAATATAACTCAGGAATAATGTTGAAACTTTGTTTACTGTTGCAACTTAATAGAGTGTCTCTGGTTGCTGTCAAACATAAAACTTCTGTGTTGTCTATCAAATTCCTCACCTATTATCTTTTCTGTGGCTGTGGAAACATTTGCATTAGTAAAATAGGAATCGCAAGTGAAAGTAAGATCAAGGTAAACAACCTAAATTTGCTAATGGTGAGCGAGAAACAGTGAAAACAAAAACGTTGCTGAACTTAATCCACTCAGGGATCACAGGTCAATATTGTATCGACATTTATGCACTTGACGAATACTCGAAACATACTAATTCTGAAGTATGACAAAGGTTTATTGATCTACTGTTAACAGGCGGCTAAGTGTGTTTGAAGTTGATTGACTACCAAGTATCATTTGTTGTGCACTAACGTGCGGATATCCCGACATTCTAGACCTAGATTTCTACTTTAGTAGATTTCATGTGAGAATTACTGATTTCATTCGTGTACCGTCCGTGTATTTGTAGCCGACAGTTTGCGAAGTGAGTTAATATCACCATTTGTGCTTTCGGGCAATTTCATTCCAAAGTCACCAAATGAACAAGAAAGGTGACAAGATATAGTCACCTGTGAAGAGCTTAAACAATCATTTGCAGTACAAACATGCTATTGTTCCACGTCCGTGAACGATTGTGAGGGGTGAATACTTTTACATGAGTAATAATTCAACGGCAGCAATGGAAAAAGAGGCCAACACTTAAATAAAGTTTATTCTCAATCGTGCATAATCACCTAGGAACCAGCCTAACACATCGTAAACGTTTGTAAACATTCTGATTATTGCGACTTGTTAACTAATAGCAAGCTGTATTGTTCAAACCATCAAAAATGAAAGGTGACCCGCCGACCATTTGCGTGCTACCATCATCATTAACATCAACATCATCATGACAAACAGCAATACATAAATGGTTCACACTGACGCATAACTGCCACACAACCACGATGAAAATAAGCAAACCATGTATAGGAGGAGAGAAAAAAGAAGGGGACCGGACGAGCTCCAGCTATTATAAGTAGCTACCCCTGTATTCAGACACAACATCAAGGTACCTACACCATGCAGACAAAAAACCGAGCTGTAAGTTAAAGTGAAGCGCCATCGACAAGACAGCTTCTTTACGACATTCACTGCCTCGCGTCATTAAGTATGCTCACTCATAGACAACTCGGTCAAACAAGGAAAAATTCATGCCAATGAGTTCATTTAGCCACCAACGCACCTAACTTCTCCAGCCAACGACTCTGTGAACTGCCAACTGGCCAACTCTTTTGTGAACAATTTCATTTCAATAAACCAGGTCATCATCTGTCTGCCTCACACCTTACACCAGTCGGCACACAGCGTTGGCGAAGCGTTCGGTGTGGCATATGACCAGTTGGCATTCCTAGTACATTGCCTAACCAGTTAACACATACTTAAGAATTAAACAAACGAACTCGGTTAACAAGCACTACCAAATATCCGCTTCCTAACCTCCTCGTTGTTAACTCGTTAGTGCTGCTCGATAGCAGCGATCGAATGCAGACATCGGTCGTCAGATACTTGAAGACGGTTTTCGTCTTCCATCTCGAGCGACCAAGTCGCACTATCGTAAGGTAACACAGCCCTCATTGTCGTTTTATATACGCGAACTTCAGGCATCATAAACACCTCTCTGTCGCCAGAGATGTCCCAAATTGACGAATACCACTCTAGGTTTAGAGACACGCGGTTCTATTTCATCCTCTGCACCGCCACCGTCGCTAATTCAACTTCCAAGATACACCAGCCGATCAACAACCTCCTTGATTTCATTGTCTAACAATAAATCTACGTGACCACGGCAATGTTGCAGGGGCAATTTTGCACTTTGAGGCTGCAAAGCGCATTTCGAGGTATTTAGAAGAACACGAAATAGCCTCTAGAATTGTTCATGTCGCTCGGAAAGTGTCGAACAGCAACACCTTGTCGTCAGCATAAACAAGATTAGTCAGCAAGATCACTCACCAGGTAGGAGGTTCATAGTAGCATCTTGTGCCGCTGGAAGCAATCACAGTTATATCGTCCACCACAAAATTAAGCAGAAATGGCGAAGTTGAAAAAGCCTGACATGCACAGTTTCTAGAGTTGAGACTGTCGGACAGTATCGCAAATACTACCCTGAGCTGAAGTGTGGGAATGAAGCGATAAGAGTATGTTAAAATATATGGTCGGTGTACCCCTGCGTTTGAGCAACTCTAAAATAGTAGATAAATGTACGGAATCGAATGCACCTTTATAGTTGAGAAATAGAGCGGTTGTTGGCCGACGGTACACATGACGTGGCTGCAGAACATGAAAAAGAATTTAGAGTGTGACCTTTACATACTCACCCAGGACGAAACCTCACCTGTTATTCACTAATGTTTGTCTCACGGGCTACAGTAAGCTGACAAATTCTAGTAGATGTCAGGAACCTAATAACCACTGGAGTCGGACCAGTTCCCCTATGGCTTCCGCAGCAGTCATTGATACTTTGTGATGGCAACACGGTGGAAGCAGGAGACCAGCTAAATTGACCCTCAGAGTGTTCTGCCCATCGCTGTAACCTTCTGGACTCCTTAGAAATGAGCGCGCCATCTGCCTCGCTGATAGCTTCATTGACAGATTGTCGCTTGGGACCAGTGGAACGGATCGGCTTAAAAACGGTCTCCATTTCCTTAATTTTCTCCATTAACCAAGCCCCCTGATTAGCCTTCAGTTCACGTTTCAGCTCCCTGCGGATATCTCTCCTAAAATTGTTTTTGAAACTGCCAGGAGGACTGTTCTGTCCGGCTTCTAACAACTTTAGATATTTCTCCAAGA
>LUCH01002573.1:59579-84004 GCA_013368495.1 Paragonimus heterotremus
AACGAATCTAACGTCCGTGCGAGGGCGGCTTGCTGACTTATCTGCCTTAGCGTGCGAATGTTGAAGCACCTGTATTAATTCGCGATCTAGGTTTAAGCAAGGGACAAGCTAAATGGCAAAAGGTGGAACTTACCGGCTCAGTGTTATCACGGTTAGCTACATGTGTTGTCGGATATGGGAAGCAACTATCAGAAATGGGGATCGTGGGCGGCCTGATAGCTAAATTGGATAGGACAGTGGGGGAGGGGTCAGCAGTAGCATGTTTTAGCCGATCCACCCTGCTATATGCAGCAGATAGGACAACCCGGTTCATACTGCGGAACGACCAACGCACTATGGAATTAACAGTAGTGTCAATATTTATGGTTGTGTGTAGGCTGAGACACTGCCAGGGCTCCCAAACCTAGACAGGAGATCGAAGTGGGTGCTCAACCAAAGCCTTTGGCTCAAAAGCCTATACCGTAAGACACCGGATAGGTGGCGGTTTGCCAGAACAGGTAAACTTTTCGGAAAAATTTGCCAACCTTTTTCTAAGCCCCGACCTGGAGGACTAGGAGACTGTGGCTTGTCTGACCACTACCTATTGGTCTATCTGATATGAGTGACTATATCGGTCTGGTGGCCAAAACCATCCAGTTCAGCCCACTCGGTCATGGAGATGCACAATCCGTCACACTGCGTCAAGTTTCAGTCTCGTTGTGCTATCAGCCTGCTGTCAGCAACCACCTGCACCACAGTGTGTTACCAGCGACTGTTATTGTCACGGATTTTTCCTCCTAAAATCAGTCGCTTTCGTATATGTTAGCCGCTCTAGTAACAAGATTGGGTTGTATTGATTAACTTTCTGTTTTTTTGCAGAAGCTCTCAGCATCTGAAGTTATTTTGTCTCAGGTTTCGTTTTAAGGTATGTCAAACGTTGTTACTGTTTCCTTTTGATTCAGATGACGGGTTTTGTTTTTACATTGACCGTTGCAACGAAAGGTCCAATCATTTTGCGCAAGACCGCATGCGAATAACGATAAAACATGAGTTTTTCAAATCTACTGAGTCTTTAAAGATGAAATTTCATACGATTGTTTAAAAACGTTACACAGTTGAGGGATTTCATCATGTGTAAAAGGAACTTATCATTTAAGGTTCCACAGCGTTTTGGTCATCCGCTATTGATACTTAGTTACAATGCGAAAATAATTGGCTTAAAGTCCAGAATGATAAGCAATAGAAAGTGTCGAAATTTCTTAACCGATGAGCTATTTTTAACCGATTGTGGTTCAGTGCACTGAAAGGTCAAACACTGAACCTTAAACAACCTTGCGGTACTGGTTTTTCATAAGCAAATGCTAGGCAGCACAATCTGTTCTGCATAATTTCAACTGTTTTGGCCGATTTACTACGTAAATGTTTAGTGAGTGATCTGTTTACTGGTGCCAATTCAACACATAAGTAAATATTCAAGTCTGACAACCATATTTCCTGAGAGGACTAAGGTTGTATAAAAAATATGACAGTGTAAGTCACATTACTTCTTGCCCAATCCTATGCTAACAAGTTGCTTAAAACAGGAACAGTCGACATGCTGCGAAGACAGCCAATATACGGGGTCTCTACTAATCATACCATTCACTGGGAAGTCCGCTACATTTTTCCTAAGACCATCCAATCCTTTATAGGTTTTTAGAGTTGCAACACCAAGCTTGTGTGCACTATCTTGCCAGTAAAATTTCTTCGATTTCCCAGTTTGTCCACTCCAAAAAACTGCGCGCAAACCGCCGTGCTAGGGCCAGAAGCCAATGCTATTATACTTAGGCTTGGAAGACACAATCAGGAGATCAAACCATCCTTTCAGACATTCACTAACTGTCTTTATTTAGCTGTTTACTGAGTGCTGAGGTGAGTTTGCTATCTTCGATGTGCCGTGGTCACGTTTGTTTTTCGTGAGCAACTCGTCTTTCCATTCGTTCCCAGTTGACTGTCCCAGTTCATTCCAATTAAACACTTATAACCTCCACCTTACATTTCTTTTAAGTACCGAGGCTCTCGGAATCAGTTTGCATTACTAAATAATATACCGCTGAAAATGTTTTGTTGCGCATTACACCTATCACAATCCAAAATGTGTTGGACGGCCAAATTAGCAACACAACTGTATGATGAAATCCCAGAGACTGACCAAGAATCCAGTCATTCTGTACTATATCCAGCTGATATTACGGTCTAACTCTGTCACCCGTTTATCTAGTTTTTTTTTTAATGAATTATCGTAAACATATATTTTCCAACATACCTTATTCTAAATATCGTAAACAGATTTCCCGAAAACGTGAAATTTTTTTAGTAATTGACAAATTAACGGGGTACGCATCGAGATCTTCGGCTTTTCCTATTTTGTAACATTCCTCATATGCCCAAAGATAACAGCAGCTACCATATTCCAACTTAGATTGGCTGCACGTTATAGTGAATATAAAATTCTATCACTTACAACTGTATACAAAAAACAAGAGTTGTTACAGTTCTCGCTTGACAGTACACCATAAATTAAACAGCTGATTAGTTGTTATTACTATGCTACGTCCTCAAGGTGAAACTAAGATAGAGCTGGTTTTATCTAACTTTCGAAAAAGTCGTTACAAATATTACCCCATACTTACCACACCCCACCAGAGCGCATCCGCATACGATCTGATCTTCTCGTTAACCTCGCGTTCGAGCAGGTAGACCAGAAAAGAACTGGATATTAGTCCGAGAAATCCAATATATACAGTTGTGAACAACTCCTGAAACAGAAAAGAAGAACCGTGTGTCGTTTCATTCGGTCTGGTCACTTTTGTTATAACAGTGATGCAACTAAGTAAACTAATTTGCACATGCTATTTCCAGTTACGTCGTATTCATTCAGCAACTAAAACACTGAGCGAGAAAGTAAACATCAACGGTCTTTGGAAATTTACTAGGCATGAGGGACGCAGTGGTTTGTTAGAATACACATAGCGTTATCATGAAGTACTAGAGACAAAATACATTGCTTACTACCACTCATCCGCATCTTCAATGACATGTTGAGGTTATTCATTCTAAGATACGTAGGATAAATTTGTCGAAAACTGTATTAAAATACATTCGTATGTCTGGTCGCAATATCTGCATTTCCTGACTGCTATTCTTCAGACTAAGAAACGTGTTTCAGCATTCTAATGCTTGAAAAGTTTGCGAACAAGTTTAGAAAACTGAACACAGCAAAACCGTGAGATCAGTCGCTGAGTGTGTATTCCTTTCAGTCCCTAAATAGGAACGCATGCAAAACGGAAAAAATGAGCGTAGAAGATGAGCAACAAAATTTTAGATTCATTCACTAAAGATAATACACTGGAATTAGACGCCTTCATGTAAAGTTTCCAAAATAACTTACAAGACTGTCACCAGGTGAATTGTAAACGGGTGTAATTTCGAAATGTTCACAATTACGAACATGTTCAGCACCATTCTCAATGGATAGAAACTCAGGTATCAAGGATATCTCAATAGGGATATCACATCTTTAGATTCAAATGCCAAAGATAACCGTAGAGGGTATTCTGTGTATGTCGTCATATATTCAAGGAAGCGTTGTCTGCCTATTTGTTTAACGCGACACAAATGTATTTGTTTTCACAATGAAGTTGGGATGTTGATCTGGTCTGACTTGAACTGTTCTTTGATCCCATTCAAGTGTTTGACCATTTGTGTGGGAAGTGTTACTGCTATCCAGATGCAGGTATGCTTATGGTGCACCTAAAACATATGCGCTGTTGTGGTTGTTCAAACCAACTGAAATGTTTGGCATGTTTACAGTGAGAATAGTGTACGTGGATGGCAATAGTTGAGGCTTCGTTAACGAGTTGACGGACTCGTTACGTTGAGAATGGCACAACAGTATTTGCCATTGAGCTGAATGCATAACCATGTACTGTCAAAAGTAACGCTTTGCTGCTGAAGCCATTGAGAAACCATATTAAGTTCAGGTAAACTGGCCTGAAAATTGCTTTTCTTAAGCGTCAGATAAACAACCAACGTCACAAAATTGGGGCCTAGAGTATACATATGGATTGTAACCAAAGACATTGGAAGAGTTTGGTAATTTTCAAACGTTGATGTCAAAAGCTGGTGCTAATTTCACCAAGGTTTACGAAGGCATCAGATAGGTGATTGTAACATTATTATGTTATCTGAGTGGTGCTGAGAAGTGGAATCATTAGGTAATTTGTATTGGCAGAAAACTTCAAGTGTGGAACTCCATTAAGGTCAACTCCGTACATGTAAACGAAGTTTAACAAATTGTCAATAGACATCTTTTATACAATCTGTCGATTGATCAGTACCTGTTACAAAAAAGTCCTCTCAGACCAAAACAATGTCCAGGAACATACTGGCAATTTTCAATATGATGTGATGCAGAAGGAAATTTTGTAACTGTTAATATTCTACCTCGAAACACGGTGGACTTATTATGTAAATGTAGTTCCCATCATCATATGGGGTAAGTTATTGTTTTTGAATTTCTTGTGGCACTCATAACTGAACATGCTGGATTATAAATGTTCCTGCGTAGAATTTATTATTGCAACGATATGTAATCTCCTAAGCCCAAAGAAAGGAGTCCACATTCAGGTATGATCGAAATAAAGGGCTCTGAAGATGCAACTGGTATCAGCATGTGAAAAGAGAATGCAACTGATATAACTGGTGTGTTGCAACGTAAACCGAGTTCCGAATCTTCAGCAAGGTTTGTCAATCCGGCTCCAGAGCTGTCAAAGTGCAATTAATATCAACGGTCAAGGCTATTGCCATCAGATTTCACAAACGCTGCCTATGTGCTCCAAGAATAATTCGTACAAACCCTCCGCCTCCCTTGGCCAAGCACTCCAAATGCAGTTCAAACTCGAGCAGGCGTGAGCCACTCGACATTGATGAACGCGTGTCTCATGACAGGCATGTGTAACACTAACGCATTCACCAACACTCTACTCTAATCCAGTAAGCTGTGATTTGTACCACTTCTGTGATTTTTAGTGACTTACTTGATTCGTTACAATTCTCATACATAACTTGCACACACACAAACAACAAAGCTGATGAGACATGGTTTTTCACTAAATGTGATGGTTATTCAGTAAAAACAGTGCAAAAGTACAAAAACTGTACCACGGTATATGTTCGTGCTTTTTTGCCATAAGCATCGGCCGTCGTATCAGTGGCTAAATGTGCCTTCTGCGTGGAGGTAAAAGCACAGGTTGACGTTTGGGTAGAAGATTATCAGTTTTTATTTGATTAGAAGCCGTTATCTTTTGCGCCTATTGTTGAAGCCTCACTTCTCACACATAATCTTGTTCAGAAAACGATGGGCAGACCCCAGGCTGCCGATATATGGTGTGACAAATTTTCCAATTCAGACATAACCCGATTGCTAGAATCTGAGCTTCCGTTGTACCTGAATCAACGACTGGAGTATCACTTCATGCACCTAGCACTGTACCAATTGAATTTTCGAAGTGTCTTAATTGGTTGACCAGGCAATCGCACGTCGCGTAATTGCGCGCTGTTCTTGCCTTAAGTTCATCTAGTCCATCTGTGGCTCAGATGTTTTACAGTTAGATTTCTTTCAACTCAATAGTTATTTTGGAATAACGAACTCTCAAGTGGTTTCAAGCATATGTCCACAGTTCCTACAATTTCTTCGTGCTTTAGACTCAACTATTTCGACCACCTGCACAGGAAATATATATGAGCACAAAAAGATATTTTATCTTGATATGCTCCTAAGGATAATGGTGCTGACGAATGGATACTCTGAAAAATTAACAAAAACTATTAAGCTGATGAAGCATTACAATACGTCAGTTTAAACAGTTCAGAAAGTGGCGTACATTCCTGATTCTGAAACTGAAAAGGGATCACCCGGCACATGACATCAGACATGACATGGAGTCTTCCCTGGTTGCTCGAAATCTTGCATCATTGATTGCTGAACACGTCCTTACAACAAATCATCAAGTTTGTCAACTTAACTTAT
Source organism: Paragonimus heterotremus (assembly GCA_013368495.1). Lineage (NCBI taxonomy): Eukaryota > Metazoa > Platyhelminthes > Trematoda > Plagiorchiida > Troglotrematidae > Paragonimus > Paragonimus heterotremus. The sequence continues at coordinate 65,629 of LUCH01002573.1, forward strand.
TCAAATTATTGTTGCGCAGTCAGAACCAGAAACTACTGACCTCTAGCAAAGCCATGTTGATGAGAACTTACCAGCCGGCGCTATATACATAAAAGTATTTGAAGCAATCCATTAGTTTGTCGTGGTGCTGATGACTTAGTACTTTGAGTCGGGATATTTAAAAAGGTTCCAGCCTCGACAGTCATCTTTTTCTCTGGACAAAAAGATACCACTCATATAAGGTCAGTGATACAGTGACTACGTTAGTCGATGTTAATTAGGAAGTTCATTAGTTGAATCATCAATGTGGAAGCCACACCCATGGGACGATATCTCTCTAGCTATTTACCGTATATAAAGCCGAGATTTTTTTTGGTGATTTAAAAATATGTCATTTTCCAGACATTACTTCTTCGCGGCTGTAGCACCTATTCTGTATTCCTGATATACTTCGGCTTAGGGATCGTCTTGGATGAAAATATCTTTTTGCCGCAGCAGCAAACGTAAACAAATTTGTAACATTTCATTACATTCTCAACTGGTTCCGCGAGCTGTTTCTGTAGTGAACGATGTTGTGAATAGGTTTGAACCAAAACCTGTGCAGTTTAACGTTTTCAACCATGTTACGCTCATCGTAGGTCACGATTCTTTGAGCCATTCGCCGTGAATCATAAACAAATCACCCTTATTTCGTGTTGGAATTCCAGAGGTGGAATTATCTTAAGTGCAGCTAACTGTATTCGGACATTGTGCTATGACATGCGAAAGTTTCTTGTAACTGAATGGCAAATTTTGCAGAATGATTGATTCGTTATTGATCATTAATCTTTAGGCTCGTTTGCAATCAGTTGGTTTAGTATCTGCTCCTTCTTTTTGATTAAGTAAGAGTGACCAATAAAACAGTCTGCATACAAGCCTATACATCACACTATTGAAAACGGATCAGGCTAGCTACTCAGCTCAACCTAAAAAATCAAAAGCGTTATTCAACAGAACTAGTTTATTCTGTCAGTCCTCTTAAATTTCACTGAAGAAATTGCTTAGCTTTCATCTCATTAGTATTTATAATTGTTCAATTTTCCTTCAGCTGACAAATATAGTTGTAGTTCCCAGTCGCGGAACTGTGATCCAATGACACTTTGTCATTCCTAGTTTTCATACAGGAGCTAATTAAATATCCCAGTGTTCCATTAAATTAGACTAAATAAATGGTAGAATTTCAGCTTTCAAAATAACCACACTTAAATGTGCTATTCCAACTGTCAAGTTATGAAGAAGCACTGGAGAAAAGTCTGATAGTATCATGTGGGATATTTTTAAGAAATTATTGTGTTTAAATGTGACATCTGTCAAATTTGTACGTAAAGTTAACTCGAGCAGTTTCTGAATTTTAAAACTTTCGATTTCAAACTAATAATTAGTTTGTAAATTGGATCAAATGAACAATGTTTACATCACTGATATTACCCCATGCTTACAACCATAATGGATGCAACTCAGGTGGAAATTTAATTAAAAAGGAAAAACTCGAATTACACAAGAAACGGTGAGACAAATGTAAACGGAATATCTCAATCGGAAATATAACTAATTAATCTTGATTTAACTCTACACATGCGGCCAAATGTTCTGATGGAGAAGTCATTTCTGGGTTAAAAAGCAACTTTGTTTCTCGTTTTTCACTAACGTGTTCGAGTATAACTGTCGTTTACAGCCAAAACCATTATTTTTAATCTGCGATCTTCTAAAACGTTAGCTAGAGTGGGGTTTTCAACAGATGAGCAAAAGACGAATAATTACTACGCAGCGATTGACATGCGTGCACCAATCATTTCGAGTTAATGCACTTGTCTAATTATTAACTAATACGAAATAGTAGATTCCATGTCCAGTGTCTAAACCACAATTACAAGGAGTAACCTACGATCAATGTAAACTTTGAATACTGCACTTCCGCGAGTACTTTTTTTTAGGATGTTTATAATGTAAACCCAACAGAAGTCATTAGCTCAACGTTTGTCTCTGAGTAGTAAGTTATTTCTGGTGAGCTGATTTAGGTGATATATTTTTAAAATTGCTCAACGCAACATTTTGTACGTGCGCATACGTCATGATTGTAATCTTCCAGAAGATAGTAAACTGTTAACTTTACCAAGTCTCGCTGAAAGTGCTCAACGGCACTTTGGCCCAAACAACCATAAGCATAGGTTTCCTCCGTATATAAATCTGATGAGGTCCCTTTTCATTCAAATTTTGAACAACTCTCACATCAACAAGGCTGTCTAAAAAGATTCAGTCCTGGTCAATGAAATAAAGATAATCGTTTCAATTAGACCCTTACATGTGTGAAAATGATTTTTATGGAGTATTCTGGAAGGCGCTGAATAAATTATTTATATGGATAAAAAGGCTGTGGCTTGTAATTATTAGCGCTCCTGGACATTTAAAATAAGTATGTATAATTTCAACCTGAAAATTCTCAAATATTCACACTCGTGATGTTACTATAACTGATGGGAATATGCATACATCAGTAATACAAACAGAAAGAGGTTGGACGCCAAGATTTTGTAAGTTATTGCAAGATGACGGAAGAATTGCTGAGGGTTGCGATCAGTATAACTTGTACAACAATAAATGCAATCCCTACATTCCCATAGAAGTTCACGGCCAACATCTCCCGAATTTAAATTTGTTGTTGGTTCCTATTCTTCGATAATGCATATACTTGAGAATGGTCCTTAGTTTTGGGAGTGGATGAAGGACAATGTCTTTGAGACTGCAATGACCACAAGCACTTCAACATATGCTGATAACTGATGAAACATTCAACGATGCTGCTTGTGAATATAACGCTGTGTTTTTAGAAAGTCATCCTCAATTTTTCGGTAGGCCATAGTTTGGGTTTTAACATTAACATGGCTTTCCTCACCTAATTTCATTATACTACCCGAGGAATCCGGATGAGATTGAAGTATGCATTTAGTTATTATGAGGAACAGTTCCAAGGAGAACCACATGCTTAACTGCTGAGAATCAAATTAGTAAATTTTTCGGTTCGCTTTTGACTAATGGGAAATGGTTGGTGAAACGGTTGAAACAGTACTATGACGTAAACGTGAACTGGAGGCAAGTTTAATTTTGTAACAAGGATGTACACTACCAAAAAGTTCAAACATTGGAAAAACTCAAATGTTGCACCTGTTTCATAATAGACTGAAAGGTACAGTTGAGCGTGAGGTGTAAGGACAAACGACACTGCGGTCTACGTCAGTTATTAAAATATCACACTTTATACTCAGTAGTTTTCAACCTGACTAAGAAGTCCTGTAATAGGCTTGCACTTTTAAACAAACCTAGCCGCTAGTGCATTTTCTCCATGGCGGATTTGGCAACCTGACCTTTATTCGCAAGTGGAGAGGTGCGAATATTTATAGATGAAAATAAAACTTGACATAATTGCGCTCTAAGGATTGGCTAGAAGTCGAAATCGCGGTTGAGGCAAGGACAGAAGTGCGGTGCTGTTGAAACTTAAAAAGAGCAAGATTCGAGTCTCTTTTTCCGTCTGACATGACTGGGTGAACAACAGAATTGCAGAATTACAACCAACCATAAATAGTCCTCAGTTCATAACAACCACACTTTTCAAACAGACTCTAATTCAAAAACTGTTAGCGAACTCCATAGATGAACAATTCAGTTGTACCCTAGAGTGAAGTGATCCAGAAATCCTGCTGTGACAATCATTTTGTTAGACAATATGGTGGATACCATATGACACAAAAGATTGAGTGGCAAGTATATCCGAATGTGAATGTCCCAATTTCTCAGTGTGACTTCGTAGTTTAGCAGGTAAAATGACTGCCGCATCTAAGGATATTGTTTCTGTCGTTAGATCGAGTCCAGTCGTAGCCCAGATATTTCAGTTGTATGTCTACCAGGTTTACATGTTCTGAAAGGTAAAGTGTGTTAAAATCCGCCATTTACAGTAAATTACCATCTATATTAACATATTTCCTGCACCAGTGTCTGCTTTTGCGTTGTTCTGAGTTAAGTTTGAATATCCACTTACTGAAACTGTTGAATTTGACATCAAAACCTGATCGTTGAAAGCAAAATATACAACGTTTCACAAAGGTTCACACCGACAACCTCTAAATAGAGCTCCAGAAGTACAACCAAAGTTCTAACAACTGGCCACGCAACTTTGCTTTTTGTTTTCAAATAAACCGCCTGTCAGCCTGATGGTTTTAACAGCCTTTTGAGTTATTTTTAGAACAGCCGCAAAAGCAGAGTAAACACAGCTTGGTGTGTGGTTGATGTAAGCAAACATGGAATTACTTAGCATGGGTCATAGCGTTCTAAAATCGCAAGTTCACCTTTCACCTAAGTGGACCCACTGTGAATTCGTATTCCCAAAGGATGGATGTTATCTGGTTGTTCAGAAATATTTGAATGTGTCCGTAAAAGAGTGGATGCTATGCACATAAAGAAGAAGAGTCTTCGACCCATTCACCTTCTGTCATAACTACCTTTTCTGCTTTCTCCACATTATCTTGGCTGCTATACTCGATTCTTAAGTGGCAACTCAAAATTGTTGCTAGTATTTCCACACAACTAGTCTTCGTCCCTTGAACTCCCAACCACTTTTCATTAAACGCTCACCAAATGTGTCTTTCGCAGTGGGCGTGACCAATATGGTGAACACTTTTCACTAAGACTTATCGGTCCAATTTTTGGAAATCTCCATTCTTCCAAAGTCACCTTTGTTCAGTTTCATGTTTTGTCGCCCATGCCCACTTAATACGGCGATCGTCGTCCTCAGTGCGATAACCGGATATCTTCCTAAATGCCAGGGGGAGGCATCTTTGAACAGCATGGTTTACATGATAAAACTTAACGCAACAAAACATTTCTCATTCCTTACGATTGAGAGTAACAAACGACATACAGATACTATGATAGTATATGCATAAGAATTCGAAGTTTCAAGTAATCAGTGTTTGATTCCTTTCCAGGTGGTAACCCGGTGAAGTTAGTGCTTATTTCTGCCGCATTTCCTTACAGGTTGGAAAATTAATTTGAACTGTCTAATTTTACTAATAAGTATCAAATGGATCCACTTCATGAAAAGCAAACAATTTAACATACAAATTTTACACAACGCTCTCATTTTACTAATTAGCAGTTATATATCATTACGTACTGTTTACACAGAATGGACAGATAAATTAAAGGATGTCGGCATTTTATCTCGTTCTTAGGTGTGGCTTTTCCCGTTTGTTTAAAATTTTAACCCTAATTTCTGCGATCAAAACTATTAAGGTTTCTCTCAATGTTTACCAACTGTTGTTTCACTCCCATTGAAAGTTATATACTTGCACTTATTTGATACAGAAATATGGAAGACACTTTTTCTGCACTATTGCCTTCTACACTTAAAATGAAATTCTTATCAGAAATTTCGGCTTCTTCAGAAGTGAATGGAAAGACCATTCAAGTGGTTTTATTGCGCAAAAATTTGAAGATCAACACTCATGAACCACGAAGTTAGAAGTTAACTATATTCCGGATCATAGTTAGATAAGTTAATAAAGTACACCATGTCCATTCATTTCGGCGGCAAGCCACTCTGTGACGGCTGTGCCATCATGAATTCTGAAGTGCAGTAGAAATTTCCATCGAAACGTCTTGTAGTTACGTTACACTTGATAATATCCAGTGTTTTACCTAAGGTTTGGGCCTCGATTCTTTGTAAGCGTAAAACTTACGAGTTGAGGGGATGGATTATAATTTTTAGAGCATTCGCGTTTACTGATATCTTGTATGCGAGACGTAACGATATATTGAACGCCTTCCTAAATCTATTCCGTCACCGGATAACCTCTCCCCAGCTCATTGTTTTATTCTAATGGCATGCATCTGTTCGTTCTAATGTTTTGAGACTTCTGCATATTACGGCCATTGTAATAAAAATGGTAATCTGGTTATTTGTCGTGGGTATTAGTAGATATGTTTAACGAATTTGCCATGTACAATGCAACATACTGCACTAAACTACAAATGTACACCACTTGTCAAGCGATACACCACGGTCAATAATTTTGTTCAACTAACAGAGCCACACATGCCAACCTGCGTGTCCTGTTTTTGAGTCTTCTGCAAAAATGTACTCCATAAAATTAAAACTGGTCGGAGCTGTACAAAAAATGGATGGCCTAACAACCATACTGTGCACCGTTTGCTGATAGTGAGCGTTGTTTAGGTACACCAAGAGTTTGCTTGATTGTAAATTCGTTCCACTTACGAAATGTTTTTTTTGTTATTGAAACGTCTGCATCTTTTAAGAAGGAATTTGTTGGCGTTGATCACCAATCGATAATCTTGACACAAACAGGAATCAAACTTTATTGCACGTTTTTAGGACCTGGCACGGTAACAAACAACCTAGGGTAAACAAAACCCGACAGTTATGATGTGTTTATATAATTGGTTCTGGCCTTACCGTTTCATTGAACTGAAAAGCTGCAATAATATCTTAATTGTGTTAAAGTTGTCTGGTAAACATCTTGCTACTTAGATGCACACAGTCGTTATTATCCAGCGACATCCGGACTGCCGATGAGTACCAAAGGCATTGTCTAGCAAAATACAAAACACCGTCGAAGCTTACATGCAGCAATCTGGTAAGTTTGTGAACTGGTTTATTTCGGACAAGATATTCAAAGTGGGATTTTGATTCTCGATTATCTTGAGAGACAATCAGCACCTGTTCCTCAGGTCCCGAAACTCAGTCCCTGCATTTATATTCGTAAGGCAAGTCAGCTGACCTCAGCTCTTTTAACTGCCCAATAAACAAGAGTGGGTTACGGAGCCCGTCACAGTCGCTAAACGTTAAAGGTAGCTCCGTAAGTCGAATAAACGACATCTAAGTTTAACATCTCGGGGGCAAAATGGAACATTTAACTGGTGAAAAACCAGTCCTCGAATGTCTACCAGAAAGGCTGAATATACTGAGCTGTTAAGAAACTTGGGTCTGTCATCCGATTCACGCAGCGCTTGATCAACTTCTGATACAAAAGGTCACCTCAGATCATGAGTTATTTGAGATGGTTGATTTTTCACAGATGGCAAAAGTCTGGGCTGAAGTGCACCGATTGCTTAGATGTGCACTACAGCTTGATCAGTCAGGTATCAACCCTTTAATAGATTGCTTGAGAACTGGGTCTCTTAACACTATGGCAGCTCTGGGAAACATCACTTTGTTGACTGAAGAAACGTAGACGGTTGATAACAAGTGTGACAGCGATTCACATAACAATAAGCACTTCTCAACGAACATTGAACACCAAAACCCTCCATTTTCGATAATGCACACACGATTAATTCGCTCAGCTGAGCCAGCAAATGTTATTGCCCAGAAGATAAACAGCTGCAATCAGTAGCCCGGATTTTCACGAAAAATTGTTTATCTTGTTTATTTAACTAAAATGTTCGTGGTGCACTCCTCGATTTTTTTCCAGGACTTGTTCCCTCACCGTCGCAGGAAAAGACGGTTTAAGATGACGAACCATTTGTTAGAATGCAAAATCCGATGTTTACGCTGGCGTGTGAATAAACGCTTTTTTGAAAGAAAGACAGATATTTCAGTAAAATCATACGCGGTGGGTTTAAGTCAGAACAGTGGGCCATAGTTCGCGAGAATCCAGCTATCACCTTACGGTACGCATGTCGTTTACAGGCAATCAACGTCGTCGTGTATATTTACCAATGTCAAACTGTCTGACCTTGGTATCTGTGTGATGAATGTGAACAAATCACACTTCCAACCATTCTACAAACTTGGCCATTGAGTAACCTGCGTTCAGTGAAGAGTGAATTAAGAAGTTGCCATATATACTGTTTGCTCACTATGAAACTCTGGTGCACTTCAGCGTTCCATGAAGTTTTCTCTTCGGATGTCTATCTATCTGTAGAGTAGACAGTTCTTTGAACATTGATCAACCACGTAAAATTTGGCCTTCAATTGAACGTGAAACAGCGCCAGAAATAGCACGGCTTTGAGCAGAAAATGTTGCCTTGGCTAAACTGCTTAACATCCCAGAAGCACAGGTGTCACGATTGAAATCTTTTGTGCATCCATTCTACTGCATCATGCGAATCGATCAAAAATTCAAGGGATTACCTCGTCAGACATGATTTATGAAGTAGTTCACATTGATAATTCCCATGATCACAGATTCACGATAAACTGATATTTTCAATAAGTGGTAGATGATCTGGTTAAGTTGTTCGTCTTGAATAAAATTTAATCTTTGGGATGTGATCAAATTATTCAAACCCACTTAACGATAAAACCCCAACGATTGAATTCTATTTACTCTCGTCTGCAAATACCCGCTTTACGGTTGATTTGTTGTTTACCCATCAGTGCACCAAACACTCCAGACAGATGGTAGACAGACAGTGTTAAGTGATCATTTTGTAGACCTGTTCGTTTTAGCCAAATTGGTTAGATCGCGAAGCGGTGGAGCTAAACAACTCCGTTTTCTTATACGGTTGAACTGTTAAGTCCGGTGGATATGGGGTAGGAAATGGTGGTTATGGATCGGAGCTTTTGGGCATATCTACACCGGTTTTCAGAAAAATATACCTGCATATTGATTTATCAATAATTTTTCCGCACAGGCAACAATGTGTGAAAAAAGTCACTGAAAGAATATAAAAGACTATGACGCATAGAGGAACCGGATTGCTGGATTCCGTGGAATCGCCGAGTCCTATAAATCAGAATGCACAGATATCAGTTGACCATGTCTAGGTTGTTGATGTAAACGGGTATAGCAGCATCAGCCGCCTTCGGCTGATTTCTAAGCCTTTCACTCAATATAACAGAATCAGTCGGGTAACCTTGCGTTCTCGGCGCTTTAGCTGTTTTATTCTGCATAAAACGGGTCATCTACCTCCATGTTACAGAACAGTTCATGAAGGCAATGAAACTTCTTTTATTTCAACCTCAACAACACAGAGAAAAATAGTTGGTCTGCTACACGGACCATGAACTTGACCAGCGTAAATAATACTGTGTGATAGGTATTAAAGTTATGACTTCGTTCAAATGTGTTTCACAGTTCACTAATAATTCCCTTTATAAATGTAGACCTTAAATTATCCTAGTTGCAAGTACATGTACAAGAGAAAACATTTAGCTCTAGCATTCACCATCTAAAGGAAAAATGCGCATCCAGGGTAAGTGACCAAACACCGAGATCTCTTCCGTCGCTCATCCAGATGATTAGGTCAGCCAATCTTGCATGCATTGAGAGACTCGTTACACCCACGACCCACGACTAAGCAGTAGATTGTAGTCCGGGGAGTTACTCATTTAACCATGGGGTCACAATCACTTGGGTTGCAGGAAAGTGCGTGGATTAGTCTTTTTCGGATGTTACACTGTTTTCGCTAGGAGACTGAAATCCATAAGCTATTTTATGGCAGACCTGCGAATGAGAAAGCATCCACCACAGTACCATAAGGGGTTGAGGAAGGGTTTCGCACACAAGATGGTGATCCCTATACTTAGTGGATGTGTTTGGACCAAAAACTGCCGTGTATTCACAGATCATGGGTTCAATTCTTCGGCGTGCATGGTGCTCCTTAAATCGAACTACGTCGAGACAGCTGTCCACCACTTCACTAGCAGTCACTGGGATCAAATGCTTACAAAACCCCTTTCTCATATCCTCCTGAGGCAACAGTAGGTGCCTGCTGTTTTACAGGCTGATTGATTTCATCCTGTGAACAAAAGAAGTATCAGATTAAGAAACTTCTTCAGACATCCAAAGAAGCGGTCGACCTACATTAGCCGCTGTCAGATTAGATAAGTGTATAATTTTCATAATGGGATTTAGTATTTGTTCTGTCGCAACGTAGGTTGGTTTTGTAACCCTTCCGTTTTTATACGGATGTTGAGGTAAATGTTAGCAAACAAAAGGAATGAAGTCACGTATCTCTTACTTATATCCTTCCAGAAGAGACTTACAGTAAGCCAAATGAAGGGTAAGCATGGGAACACTTCAAACGGTGCAGTGTTTTGCACAATTGGCTTAACTAGACAAGTAAACTGAGACTCCTTTTACATAATTTTGGAGGACGACTTAGATCATAGATGGTGATGCAGCTGAAGTTTCTTAATTCAAGTTGACCACTTCCATGGAGACATTGTCAACTATCATGTTACTTGGAAAGTGTTATACCTTAAGGTATAGTACATTATTCATCCAACTACCTTCATGCCTTCCATCACGTGATATGCTGAACGTTCACATAAATTGACTGCGTTTGGTCGACATATCGTTGTACAAAGCTAAAGGTACAACAACACCACGCACCCACTAAACTGCCTCGTCGATTTTGCAGAGTACCATTGTAATGTGATTTGAAATGGGTTGATCATCTAAGCATGAGGCCAAATTCTCTTATTAATCAAAGGCATTGTTTAATTGTGATTCCTGAATGATCGGTGAATTTTGGTACTGGAAAAGTCTTGTTCTTTAGTCTTAGCTTTACATGTTGCTAAAAGGGCATACAATATATTATGAAACCACTGCAAATTTCGATGATGACTGTCAACTATGTCAACCTTGACATTTTACAAGCCACCTGACTATTTGTGAAACGAACAGGATGTTTGTAATCGTGGTTTTAACCCGGCTATTTACTGTGTATGAGAACCATATCTGCCGATTTGAGGGTTGACATAAGGTCAAAATAACGGAAACAATACATTTTCACATCAATATCGAATGAGGCGGATGCTCATCTGCCACTCAGCCATCAATGGAGTTAGCAAACTTAAGAAAGAGGAGAATTTAGATAACTCTACCGATGACTGTTTCACTTTGAAATCTGTTTCTAAAGGTTGTTGGTATGTACATATGCAAAGAGGGTAGCCGCCGACTAAGTGTTTGCAGCGGTTGCCCAGTCCAGTTTAGTGCACTAGAGTAAGTCGAGTTATTTCATAACATATAACCAGCTTAGTACATACACCGGAACCGGCATTACAGGGGCTGTAATCAACCAGACGTCCTATCTTGACCGAGCTATTTCATAAAGCACTGAAATTCTATGAAATTTGAATTTAAAAAATGTAATTTAGACAAGTTGACACACGACCAACAACTGGATTTTCAGTACATACGTACAGAATACCACAGAGAAGACTTGACGACAAACCTCAAACACAGTTATCAGCCACCTCAGGGGGGCGTTTGTATTCCGTCACAGATTCAACCAACCGACCTTTGAACCGATGAACTGTCAAGTCAACAATTAGTTATCCTCGTTTTGTAATCGATGAGGTAGGCAACGATGTCCTAGTCAAACAAGTACGAAATCAAACCAGCCACTTACCTCGCACATCCACCATTATTTCAGTGCTATTCTACCCAAAACTTGTTAGTTGAAGACATCACTTTTGACAAGTTTATCTGACCTATAAAATTTTGGTTATTGCCAAGTATTTTCAGGTCTTGAGGGCACTCAGAAACGTAACTTTCTAATTCTTACACATGCGAGTGTATATTCACGTGTGACAATAAGTAATCATGGAGGTCAGATGCATAAAACGTCGACGAGTAGTCGGGTAAAATTATTTTTGCCATATAGAAGGGAAAATTACAATATAAACAGTTGTAAGTAGCTCTTGAACTGGCGAAACATGACTGACCCTCATAAGACGAAGAGCCTTTCCATTCGTCGTATCTACGACTTTTTGAAATACGAAATTGAGTATCGCTCACAGTTGATCGCAGCTCTTGCATTCAGATAGATTTTCCAGCTAGTCTTCTCTGAAAAGAGTACCAGACTCAACTTTCTTTCACGTTAGGGCTCGTCAGTAGTACATATTTTTGCCACGACCGGGAATAGAACTCCGGTTAGACTTTATTACGACAGCCGTGTTGACCACTATCCTCACATAAAGTACCACCATATTGTTGTATCTAAACGCTTAGCCATGTTCGTTTGTGGGTATTGATTAGGTTGCCCAACCGTCCCGATAGGAGATACGGTTACAGTTTTTTCAGTTCAATCGACATCCTAGAAAGCTTAATAAGATTGGAGATTTCGTCCAGTTGAGAAAATACTAATCGCTGGCAATTAACAACAAATACTGCCCTACAAAAATCACACTAATATTAAAAGATTTACCAAACATTAAACGTACGATATTCGCATCCTCCGGCAAGTTGGTCAGCAAACATTTTTTGACGAGTATCCTCTAAAGTCTATAACTGGATTTACGATTTGTCCAGGAGACTAAAATCTTTGACTCTAATACAGTTTTTCACGTTATTTCACAATCAGATAACTGTCGATCTATTCATTTATGCTTTAGGGTTTGTGGTAAAGCCAATGCTGGATGTAATGATCAAGTTAGAATGGAAACCGCACTAATTACCAAATCTTAACAATACCTGTTCAAGTAAGTGCCAGCGAACAGCCGTTGGCGCGCTGACAGCGTCCATACACCGGTTACATTATACAAATGTAAATCAGAAAAATCTGGTGCATTCATTTGATTCACATACGTTCTAACGGAGATTTAACCAAGTGCATTCAAGAAGGCGTGACGCTCACGGTAACCTTTTGAAACAGAGTGAACACTGATATTACTAGAGTGACCGGAAATTTAACAGCTTCACTGTCTCATCTTTCTCAAGATGAGTAATGGCCATACCTTAAACAGTGTGTGAAAAAGATGGTTTTTTCATCTTCAGCCAGCCTCACTGACTTGACAGCTGACCTGAGCATTTCGCATGGTTTTTCAGCTGATCTCCATACGTCTATGTAGACGGTAAGACCCAAATGACGAGCTGTTGTGTTTCAAAAGAGACTTCTTTGGAAGCAGAAATGGCCCTGGAGACTGAGCTGATAAAGTTTCCGAAGTTCTTTGACTCGATCCAGTCTCTTCTATTCTTTATAAGAATGCTGGTGAATGGTTGACATCAAAATTGGCAAACATTCCTCAGCCGGTTCGAGAAAGTGGATGGTTATATAATGATAGGTGCATGTCCATAGAAACCTCTCGCTTTAAAAAAAGAGCTCGAGATCTAGGACAATCTAAAGGTTACCGGTCTACTCACCGTCGTCTCATCTGACTTGGGGAAATTCAGATGCATGAAGGAAACACAGGGCTGCTGTCTGTTAATCGTTGCAATAACCATATTTTTCCTCCTCAAAGGGCACAGAACATAGGCACTTTTATAAACATCTGACAGTCTTGATTTGTTTGAATCTGATGTTTGTCTTTGATCTCACTAGTGTTGAAATTTTCTGGAACCAGTTGCGTCAGTAACGTTGAAAGCTCGAAAAACCCTTTAAAGTAGGGTTAACACTAATTTTGGGTAATGATTATGAAATATGGTGTTTGATTGTTTAGGATTTCAATCAAAAGTTCCATTGCCTATGGATGCTTTAAGTTGGCTCTTTCAAAGCAGACCTTGCCTTTGACGGTTTGGACCTTCGACCAGACTGGTATTCTTCAATGACTGATAGACCCCACTTCATAAATTCTTCTGGAAATAAGAAATCCAAGCAGTCGTTAACAACAAGGTTGACACGTGTTTATGCTGTTTACTCCATACCCATCTGAGTTTACACTAATAATTCCCAAAATGGGCTGGTAACTACAAACTTCGGTGTTTGCCATTTTTGTGACAGAAACTGTGATGAATGTCATTTGGCTACACAAACAGGATGCGTGGCAAAAAGCCTGAGATTTATTTTGTGCTTGTAAGTAATTTAGACATTCAAATACATCCATTTCAAAAAATGAAAGCAGCCTTCTATTAGTCATTACGAATAAATTGTTGAACATATATGATTATTAGATGGATTGTTAAAAATAGAAATCGGCCCGAATAAACGACATCTTTACAGGCCGAACAGACAATTTCAGCAAATTATGTACAGTATCATTTCCCAAGATTGTTCCTAACGTTTGGTTAGTTTAACGGGACCAACTAGTATATTCGCTAAATGACTCAGCCATTAAACAGGTGAACACTGCGTCGTTTATGCAATCAATATCCATTAAAATAAGAATTTGTCATGGTTTCGGATTTTTTGTAACTGTTCCGTTATTGAGGTTAGCCAAAAGTAATCGAGTGTGGAGACCGTTAGCAGGTGCCTTGCACCAACGTGTGTGCTGTAAATTTGAAACAGAGCGTGAAATATTTGAGAAAAGTTTAAGGACGAGTGTCACTTTCAAACACTAGCCTGAAGGAAGTCAAAATTTGATGTATGAATAGTTAACACGGTCAAATGTATGTATATTCATTAAGAGGGTCAAGATGAACGTCAACAGGCTATTTAGGAACCATACACTGTAAGAATCAAACATAAAAATGTCTGCACAACTACAAATTAGAAACAGGGGCACCATTTACCTCTAAGTTTTGCCATATGAGGTAGCATCCTAAGTCAGATTTATTCATTGCTGGGAGGGTTCAAAATTAACTGACTTTACCGCCCTTTTCTAGTATCTCGAATCCAAATGATACACATCGGGCTGTCTTCCCCGGCTTAAGCTGCCACCGTCAAGCAAAGTAGTAGGTAAAGTGACAGGCCTCAACATTCGTAATATATACATTAGTCAGTGAAGCCTCTAAAACAAGATATTTGGGTTCCTGTTTCACAGAAAGGCATACCGACGTCCACTATGATTGCTGGCTGGGTGTTTCTACGACAAACTGCTAATAATTCTGAGCCACTGATGAGATAAAGAACATTCTACGAACATTCTCATCGTCGATAGCTGGGTTTTGCCTCCGCTTAAAAGATCACTCTCACAGTAACGTTGAATGTCTGATCACCCAGCATCGGTCGACGTAACCTACTACTTTCAGAGCTTTCTGAAGCGGTTGATCTGGAAATCTTATGTTGCTTGTCACACTGTGATTGAACTCAGTAACGTTCAACACACTTAACCGTTTCGTGCCAAAACTTATAGATCCTACCAGCCCCATCTAAGCGTCCTAAATATGTGCCCTCCTAGCAGAGAGGCACACGAAGACGGAAGTAAATTGGAAAATGAAACTCTGCATTCGGTCTGTCTAAATGTGGTATCAAGTCGTTTGAAAAGCTAAACCAAACTAGTGATTATGTTCCTTGTTAAGGTAAGTTTCATTAAGGAAAGGAGGGCATATTTTTGGGATGCAGTTCACCCACGCCAGTTGCAGGCTGTGGCTGTGATCTAGTAACCTGCTCATCTGTAACATGAATCACTTTGTATTTGCATGGCGGACTAAATATATCAGTCTGAGTAAACTTTGGGGACAATCCCAACAACTAATCTTTCAAGTTTGGGTAAAAATGTAGAAGGTGTTTTGGTCCAAAGTGTGTCCACAGTGGTTGGCTATAGCGGAAGATAAGAGAACAAAAATCTTTGTCAACAAAACCGTTGATTTGAAATGTCAACTTGTTTTGATTGGTCCGCCTAACTTATATCGGTTAGCCGGTAAGTTTATCACGCGGCGGATTGAACGATATGTGTACATATGTGACTGAACAGGGCCCCATATTTCCAACACAAACGACTGTAACGTGATCCGAGCACAACGATTATGTTGACTAGATTATAAGGAACTTCAGTGCAGTTTTTTTGTCTGGGTTGACAAAAGCTGTGATTAACAACTTTCGAATTTGGAGAGTAATGTTCACCTCGTTATTTCCATCTATTTCAAGAGTTGTAACCGATTCGCCTGATTCATAAATTATGTTCCAAAACTTTTGCACACGAGTGGAAAATCATCTTATTACCTCAACAAAAAGTGTATTTCTATCCACTTATCGGCTGTGTACGTGGCAATTTTTAGTAATGTATATATAGAAAAACGTATGAAAATCCTCTTCAAAAGAAAAGTCACATATCTTTCGAAACTTATCAATGTGCCATCGGCGGTGGAATGTTGTCCGGATTACTTGGGAATGAACAAAGCAGACAGTTTGGCAACGCGCTGATTTATAGGTCTCTGTTCGTCAACTTGTTTGTGTGTTTCGAAGAATTTCTAGCACGCTGGCCATAGAAGCATGCCGACGTTTTGATTTTGAAAATGTGATACTTATCATGCCTTCTGACACAGAATTATTTCACCAAAAGTGAATTCAACAACAAAATATTCAGTTTTTTGGTGAAGAGTAATTTTCTCGCCCTTCAAACTACTGAGTGTTTTCATCGACGTCCGTCGCTGATAACAATATAGTAGGCGGGTTTGTGGGTTGCATGTTAGGCCATGTCCAAATCGTCTTCTGAGGTTAGTAATCAGGAGACGTACACTGAAACACGTATTCATTTTGTACATTTTATCTATGGGAAACGTTTACCTGGCGAAAATGCAAATAAAACTTCCACAAGAGAGGTGTCTATCAGCCTAGAATTTCAGTAATGTTCACAGCTAAATCTACAGGAGACGACAAATTGTGTTTAGTCGTGTAGAGCCGACTGTCAGCATACAATAAAAAAGTTTCAGGTTGGGTTTCTAAAGAATCTTGATGACAGTAAATGGACGAACAGTGCTGATCTTTTTAGTTGAGCCAAGTAAGGTTTCTGCAATAATTCAACCAGACCGATGAAGCTGAAACATATCCTCCGATTAGGAGTAGCCCTGAGGATAGGGCAATCCGATACACTTCCTTCCGTAAGCAACCAACTCTTATGTGTTTGCTTCATGCACAATCTGAATTCAAGTCCTGAACGAAATCGACATATGAGGTTATAACTGCGTTTTACGGATGGTAGTTATACGGTGATTCTTTGGCTAGGCAACAAATAATCATAACCAAAACTGTCGTGTATGTAGTAGTGTTTCGACCGAGCCACCATATTACTGGTCAAAACGAACCAATAACTCAGTTTTCCAGACTACGGAACCAATGGTAGACTGGAAAAATGGGTACAAACCAAGAAACATCTATTTCAGTCGGTACCTTCTCCTTGGCGCAGAATACCACACATGTTTCAAGAAAACAGCTGAACCTCATCTGTTTCAAAAGGTCTGGTTACTAACCAGCTTGGAAGATGAGATATTGGAAGAGTAGATGATTGTCAGCTCAACTCTGGATGACAACAGTTACTGTGACCAGATGGCCTGTATCAAGATTAACAGTATCAAGAATCGACTAGCACGTGCTGTTATTTCACACCTGAAGAATACGTCGGTAGACTTCAAATGGATATGTGACCAGTGCAACACCAGAGTGGTTTGTAAGGCCATCAAATCAGCAAATAGCATCCGAGTTTATTTAAATCACACGTAACCTTTCCTGAATTGATCAGACTGTATGTATAGAAACAAATGCAGATTATCCTGCCTCTTACATTAAGCAGACAGTCAACCGTTTGAAAATACACACTCAGGAACATGCAGAGTATTGTAGAAAACCTCACAACAATGATTCGCAACTCAGGAAAATAAAACATTCGTCTGTTGTAGTTACACGTGTACTTCTTAACTAACATCAAGTTAAATTTAATCATTCGATGAGGAAAAGACGTGGATTTTATAATCATAGAAACGCCCATTGACAGAAGCTCTGTTGATCGAAGCTATACCACAAGAAGTACATCCATCGGATGGTTTGAAATTGTCAGCGGTTTGATATCTTCTTTTTAGTGAATCACAGTGATACTATACCATATTCTGGTTATCAGTCCATTCCGGACTAGTTCGTATTCACTTCGAGTCACAAGTACGCAAAGCAATAACTGTTCAGCCCTAGTCACACTTAAGACCTCTGAGTTGTGATCTTAATTTACCTGTAAAGGCATCCATCCTTTTCAGCACACCGTTGGTGTCATTCGATAATTACCCCCCATACGTTCCGTACGGTTTCTATTTTGAACTGATTGACAAAGGCTGTCCCAGAGGATCGAAATGCAACAAACCTTATGATTCCTTTCCGTTGAGCTCCTCGTGGTTTACCCAAGGGAGTACTTTTTGATGTCCTTTATCATACTCTTCAAAACAGAAAATAACATGCTGCGATATTTTAAAATTTTAGTTCACGCTTAGCAGTCGCCACAATAAGGTCAAATAAATTTTTGTATAAAGTACACAGCAACATGAGTTTTCATCCGCTGTCACCAACGATTATTCAGTTGATCAACAGTTTGAATCATTCCTGAGAACTTTATCTAGCACTTGCAACAATACTTTTCATCATGGCAATGATCCATTTGTCTCCCTTATATTTTATTGGTCCATTCACAATCAATAAGTGATCTTGGTTGATACCATCAGAAAATTGTATATAGTTGTTCAACGCTTTCGTAGGTTCACAAAAGTTTAAGCTAGTTATTGTCAAAAAGCACCACTAAACCTGGGTTTTCTCCATT
>LUCH01002574.1:0-19177 GCA_013368495.1 Paragonimus heterotremus
ATATATATATATATATATATATATATATATATAACACGAATGTCAATCACACAGTCGCGGTTTAAGCCCGATAGTTATGATTGCCATTGTATATTGTTGGACAATCTGGCTGTATTCATCCGACATGTGACTTCGTTTGTCATGTGCCGCCGAATATCTTGTAACCGTGCGGATTAGGCAAGTTCATTCACTTAGTCTTTAAAGATGCTTGAATTTGGCTATTTAGGCCATATGTCATCTCTCAGACCGAGCACTGGTTACTAGTTGTTAATGCCGTGAAGTTTGCGGTAGACGAGCGGCTACTTACCATGGGGAGGTAAATACTTTCCTGGCCACTCGGGTTCGCCTTCCCCGCTGGGGCCCTCGTGGCCATCAGATTTGGTGACTGGAAATATAATAATGACGAAAGCAGCACGTTCATTGAGTGTGTTTGTACTCGGTTAATAGACATTGAAAAACTTCCAGAAATGACCGACCCGCAGTGTGTTGCACTAAGGTTCACGGTCGATGAACGATGACCTGACATAGAGAGATGAAGACCATTTTCCTGTAGGTTGGTCATAATGGGTCAGGTTCTTTTCTGTGGCTAGGATCCTCATAAGTCAGATTCAGTAGGTGGAAAATTTGCGCGAACTAGCGGCTGATCGGATTCATTTGCAAGTGTTGTCGTTGTTTCCTTAAAAAAAGTAATTAATAAAGTGAGGCAGTGGAAGCCGCAAGGAGACTGTCGTGTAGGTGCCGATTTCTCTATTGCAACGTGTTTGTTTGTAAGGTATAAGCACATTGAGCTTGAACACACGGTCTTTGTTTACCAAGTCCTAGTCCTCTCCTTTCTTTCTTGTTTAACGTGTCGTTCACGTTTAAAAAAAATCTTATTTGATGGTCAAGCATTGGTGCCAACCGTCACTGTACCACTGCTGATGATAGTGTAACGCGCTTCATTGTAGAACCTGTTGTATCGCTTTGTTCGTCATGTTTAAAGATTCTCCAATCAGTCGATCGATCGACTCGTTGCGGTATTCACTAAATCAATACATCTTCGTCTTTATCATCTCCGTGTATAGACTGAGTTATCAAATTATGTTTTTTGCTCATCCATCTAACGTGTGACGTCCGAGTTGTTCAAACAGCAGATTAGAGGAGTTTGGTAAAATGAACATCACAGTCCTAACTGGAGGTTCCATTTTCTCAATTAATTCGTTGGAAAGCGGTGCGATCTATCCTCTCTTTTTCTTTACCGTCTTGTAGACGGAGCCGCAATTTTGGCAGACATGGAAAGAATTCGAAGTAGCCCATGGGAATGAAGACACACTTCGTGAAATGCTACGTATTCGACGCAGTGTCCAAGCTACGTACAATACTCGCGTGAGCTTTGTAGCTAGTCATTTGCAGGGGAATGTCAAACCCGGAGAACCAGCTGCACGTGAGTGTTTGGCGTAACACTGTTAATACTGGTTAACGTATAATTTAAATACCGTTCACATTCAACCAGCCTTCGTACCCCGATATACTTTTTGACGTTACACTCAAACTTCACTGGTGTTGGGGTTAATCAAAAGCTTATTTGAACTAGATTCTAATTTTCGAGTCCTGAAGGCAAATGTGTTCATTTGGCTGATTCCTTAAATGTGGACATTGACTCACAATCGCTTGTATTCGGTTTGGCCGATCGTCCTGAAAGGGAAATCAATAGCTATCCTGTCAAATCCAGTTAGTAGTTTTCATTCAGGATTCACGACTTAGTTTGTCTGCACTGACCTGAACCGCTAGATGCAGTAAACATTTTTTTTACGAAGTTGAGTCAAATAACACCAGCAGTTTTTGGCACCTTGGGCATCAACAAGAATCAGAATAATTTCTGTATAGATAGTTTTTTCTGGAATACTGCTTCACACCAGTTGTTTTTATCGTTTTATATGAACAGTGCTCGTTTTGTGCGTTTGGTTACTCTGCTGGTATTAGCATTATACACTGCTCACCTTCTAGAATAAGCACGTGTGTGCGTGAAACATCTCTACGAAGTTTAATCAAGTAGGCAGGAAGTACATTTGAATATAGAAATCCATCCGGGTTAATGGGAGCGATGAGGTAGCCTTCTCTAGTTGTACAACCGACGTGGTGACCAGCAGACTCATGTAGTAGATTTTTCCATTGAGGCGAGTAAGTGGATTGTTCAGACGTGGAACACAGACGCGTGACACATTTTCTCTGTGATGCTATAACCTTACCGTAGATTGTTCGCACATTTGATCAGAATCCGACTCAACACGTGTTTCAAGTGTCACGCCAACTTTCAGATACTGCTTACTTTGCAGAATGTAATGCCAGAAGCAGCCTCATTCCAGTTATTAAACGGAAAGCGATCTGGTGATTTTCGATGGTGGTGATAGAACTCACTGCCGACGGAAGAACGATTTAGCTTTTAGCTTTCAAGACGAATTGTGCTCACTAGACATGTAGTTTGTGTCGTGTATGCAAGGTATGTTAACGAATGTTTTTACTGAAGTTGGCTTTTCTCTATACGCGTTGGTTAATGTAATATGTCCTGAAGGTTTTATTTGGTTTCCTAACCAAAAGTTAGATAGTTTCTCAGTGCTATCTAGAATGCACCGATACTTGCTATATTAAAACCGTTCTCTTTGTGTGTTTGGCACTCTGACTTGGAGCTAGACACCTAAGTCTCTGTTTTTCGTTTCCGGTTTCCTCTTGTCTAGTTGACCAACATTAGTTGATTGGACTACAAAGGTGTTGTTCTATTTTCCTCGAAAAATGTCATTCTCAGGATATTATCAAAAAATCTTTTATACTTTCTGACTTTCGCCTTTTTGTGCCATTATTTTGCAAAATCACTTTTGTGGCCTTATTTTCAACTTACCGGTGGTTGGTGGACTAACCTTTTAGTTAACAAATTTCTACAGTTCATATAAAAGTCATAATTTATCTATGAATACTCAGGCCCAGAACCTGTATTTGGTTTCTGGTTTAGGTACTGGTACACCACTCTCCCAAAGGTAACGTTTACTACATTGGGTTTGGGTTATCATGGTTCACTTGCATTCGTCTTTGCATTTTTTGACGTTGTTCATTGTGCCGTTTCGATCGACTACATAATCATAACGTTTTGGCGACGGAGGTCGGATGGTTGCAGTACCATTACATCCAAACTCGGATTGGTAGCCTAACCGTAAAGCGATTAATACGACCACATTCTTGGACCTACACGTTACATGCACGCGGCGCCCGCGCACGTGGCTGCGCAACCTCTAAGCAGGCACTGCTACTGTGATGGTTGTTACGTCATCAACTACGTATTAGTGGTGGCGACCTAACTGTGAATTAGTGAGCACGCGGACGTTATTGGGCGTGCACGTTGCACTAAGTGAGGTTCAGGTGCAAAGCAGTCTCTCTTCAGACGCCTTTACGTTCGGTTCCTCCGCAGGCACCATCGACGGTTGCACTCACACGCGTCCGGGTTTTATTCCTTCGGGTTTGCTGTGGTTACTGGGTGTGTTAGCCCAGTCACAATGGATACAGCGCCCTCTGTTGGTGGTGTTTATGCACAGGCTAATATGGGAACAGGTGCCCACAACTATGTCCATTAGTTTACTGATGCGATACATTTATTGATCGTCTGACAAGGTGGTGACTGATTGGCAGTACGTAATCGTGATCTCGAGAAACTGGATAATATGGTGACTAAAGCATTTTCACACGTAATCCGGTCACTTTGTTAACGCCTACCGACTATCTGATAATCCGTCTTTTGTGGTAACATTTCGTTTATTCATTATTCTGGCGGTCATTGTCTCTTATTGCATCTCGTATATTCCTGTGAACTGAGAACCTCTTCTAGTCGCAGTGGAACCCGCAGCCGTTGGCAGTATGAGTGTAGCACTTCAATAATAGCTGAGGCCGTGCGCATGACCTATGCTCATTCATTCCGCCAACTAGCTGTATATGTTGTGTTTTGATTACTTGGCGATCTAACGAAGTTTTTTTAAATTATATTTTTTAGTTCTCTTGACTCAAACAGATACCCTCGAACTTTCATAACACAGTTCTTGGCTTCTCTTCTGAGAGAGAGAGAGAGAGAACGGGCTCCTTCGACAACCGGGTTTATGTGTTCCGTCCCTTCTGATTACTCCTGATGCTTTGGTTTGAGTATCCATGCCCGTACTGAATACTGAAGGTCTCATTTACATACCTCATATGACTCAGTTTCATTCTGCTGGAATCGGAACGAGAGAAGTTGATAGACCGGTCTATCACATTACTTCAATCACCTCAGCACTACGCCACAAAACATTGTTGTTGACCCTTGTTCGCTCTTTGTGCAGCTGGGACTACCATTGTTACGCCATCATGTGCAGCACCAAGGGGCGGATCAGGTGTGATCAGGAACATAGAGTATCGTCAAGTTTGACGAATATCAGGGTACACATATGGTGGTTGATTGACGTATTTTATCTCATTGAATTTTTCAATTTGCTTACAGGCATCGTGTCACATAATGTGTGCATTGGTGATAAACGCTCTGTCGCGTTGGGTAACAGCCTACCGGTTAACAGTGACCCAACCGCGTGTTTTCAGTGACTATTTATTCGCCTGGTTACCCAGTTAAACTCCACGTAAGAGTCTATTCCTGGGAACCTACTAGTGCCCAACCGTAAACCCGCACGACTGAAAGCTCAGTTTTTAAAATAGCTCACACATTAAGAATCCAGATTTGCCTACTCGTAAGTAGTTAAGTTTGAGCATAAATTTGGTCCTTGCTGCAGCCTGTCCCCACGTAAATTCGAGTATCCGTACAGTTCACACCGCCCACAAAAACCTTATTCCCGTGCGTAACATAGTCCCTGCTATTTACAGCATATTTGTGGATGCAATCGTTTAGAGCAAGGTCAACCTAACTGGCTTTCAATTTGCGTATGAGAATTCTAGTGTCAGATTCTTTTAATTGTATATTAAGTTATCTTTTGTTTATTGTTGAACTTGTTTTCTTTTCAGAATCAAATGAAATGCGGAAGCTAGATCAAGCCCAGTCTCTGCTTGATGTGAATAAGCCGCATTTAGCTGGAAGGCCGATGGTGTTGTTCCAGTCGGCTGGCGTGAAACAACCCTTAGATACCTCACAGTCCGCTCAGACACGGCTGGCGAATCAAGAGGAGATCAATATTGAGGAGGGTGAACATGACAGAGAGGAGATACAAGATGTGGAAAATGAAGACGCACTAATGGGTAGGCTGCTTTTTAAATAATACTGTCTTGTTAGACGTTTGCTTGTTATGTATTCCCATAAATGACGTCTAGCTGTGCCATATTCGGTATACAACTTGCAACAATTCACGTTACACATAGCCCGAATACCGATCCCCAAATTGAAAACAAAATTGGACCCAAATATTTCTACGATACCACAAAAGAAAATGCATCAATAATTACAGTGGACAGACCCGAATCGTTCACAATGTCAGATAGTCTCGTCGAACAAAATTAATGGTTTTCTAACGGAACCAGCAAGGTCGAAGGTGAATCGCCGCGCGAGTAAGCCAGTGCAAGAATGGCCACTTGCGCCGCAGACGATTAGTGATAGATTGGTTCAATAAAACAAAAACGGATTGGGTACGGTATGGGATCAAATGTCAGGGTGGTGGCAAAAAATAGGAGATGCAAACAATGGAAACGAATTTTCTCAGTTCATGGACCAACAAAAATGTACACAACTTTTGGTTGCTGTCATTGTTGGTGTGCACAAGTGTGAGAGTAGACTGCCTGCGATTTTAAGACGTTGAAACCAAGTTAAGTGAAAAAGAACGAGTGCTCGAAAATAGAGGAACGTGGAAAAAGATACACAATGAAAGCTAGGGATAAAAATAACATTTCTATCAATTTTACACTGTGCAGGCCTTTTTTCATTTTTCTTCATCTGTTTCGGCGTTTGGTTGTTTTTTTTGAAAGGATTTCGTACTGTGGTAACGCGACAACGAGCCCAACAACGTTCATGCCAATGGCTTGTGCTTATGGTCACGTCACTTAGAATCTTCAGCCAGTGACACTCAACTCCTCTTTGATCCGAATATAGTTAGCAGTAGTTAACCTCGGTGTCAATTTCTTCACACCCGTGCACCGTATCGTTGGCTGTTCACCCCGCTGTTTTTTCTAGCCTGACTGAAAGAGCACAGCAACACGCAGTTTGATGTACATTTAGACGTGTCCAGGTCATTTCATCTAGCGAAGTCTAACTTTTACGATATTTCCCGTCGTTGCTGTATTTAACGGTGACTTGATCCACAATGCTCTCTGGCTGATTTCATCTCCGTTGTGATCGCATGTGAATAAGTTAGCGTTTGGATTGCCATACTTTAGATCTCTAAGTGTTCATAAGTATTACCCTCGATCCCACAGTTGCGTTGACACCGTCTTGCGCAGGCAAGATCTGATTCCTTGGGTTATCCACTTGTTTTGCTTTTTTTTATCTGTTGTGTTGCTCAGAGCTTGTTTATAAATGTGTTGCGCGTGCGTTCCAATGGAATCACTGAGGTTTTCCCCTGCGTAACATATCGCCTGAAGTTTTGATAGAACATGCGATTGCTTTGATCATTCAACTGGCAGAAATGTTTTGTTGATACTGTCGTCTTCACAATAAACACATGTGCTCTGCTGTGTTGTGCTTTTCAAACGGGCCGAATGTACTGTAGATTTCTGAAGAAATCTTTGTTCCTATCTCTGGCACATTTCTGACATGGATATATCATGTTCTGAAGTTGAATGTGCTTTTACGTTATTTATGAGTGTATGTATACACATGTTTGGGTTTTTCTAAGTAATTTCTTAAGTATCCCTCATTGCTCAGAATGGATCATATAGTGGTTGATTTCGTGTTAAAGTGTTTTGCAGACAAGCAGCAAAATACGATTTTTTGTGAAGTTAAGTTGTACATTTAGTAGTATACATGCCTCGTGTGCATGTGTTTATATCGACAAACCTCGTTTAGTATATCGACTTAAGAACCTTAGTGGATAACGAGAACAACACGAAAAAAAGAGGTTTGAAGAGCCACAATATTTCACCACTGGATTGGCGTTGACTTTGACCCACTCTTAATCCTTCGAAGCACCTGGCTACCGCTTCAAACCCTTCTTGACTGTACGTTTGCAAATCACATCCGAGCCGTCAATGTTTATGCAACAAACTCAACACAATTTCCCGCATTTTAAACTTGCCAATTTCGAAAAACGGCAACCCTTTTTTTGAAATGACTTCAATAAGATCGAACTTTTTCAAATGAACTGCTGTAAATGCAACACCACCTGTGGAATGTGCTTGTTGACATGACTATAATCATAGAAAGCCTTCTAAACAAAATAAGTTTTCCTAATTAAAAAGCCCCTTGTATTATTCACAAAATGAAGTGATTTTGTTTGTTAGATGTTCTGGTACATACTCGACGTTTTTTTCACTTGTAGATCTGAATCTTGAGAAACAGCCCGTTCCGCTGAGCGTCTTTGGAAGTCTCAAAGAAGACGACGATTGACTTGCTTCTAAATACCCTTCTGTCCACTTGATTTTTTAAAGGTTTCTTTTACTTTTATGTAAATGCAATGTACATACTGATAACCATTTTCGTGGTCACTCTCATTATTACCATCTTAATCGAATCGTTGAGCAACGGACCGCCAACCTGAAGCCGACTTGGATCGAACTCTATATTGCTAAATTTAGGAAGCCTTTAAAAATAGGTACCTACCAACCTTACGTAAAGTTATAGACTTTTACTGCGCGAAATGGCAATTCAACAGGGTCACATCGCGAGTATAGCGAACATAGTTCCGTAATGAAATGAAAATTTAAGGCTGATGGAGAACAAACTAGTTCAGGCGACCAAAATAACCTTTCATGCGAACAAAATAAGCATTGTAGGTACAGCAGTACCAAAGTGGTGGGAGCATGCACGGAACACTTTCTGTCTGGGTTATCTTGGGGGAAAATTGCATAGTTAATTGTCTCAATTTGCTGAGGGGTTCACCGGCATTTATTACGATTTGGAAGTGTATATCAGACTGATTTAAACGATATCTAAGTTTGATATAACTGTTTTTTTACCACACTGATGTGATAATGATAATACTGGTTGACCCATCATTCTTTGGTTATGTGCTGTTGTGTAACGTTATGCTGACTATAACCGGTCAGGCATTTGCTGTTTGTCATACTCCTCAAGTCAGTGTTTGTTCTCCCTCGCGCTGCAAAAAAGTACCTTGTTATGGCTTTAAGGTACTGTAGGTTCTTCCTGCGTTGATTTATATCAAGCCAGTGTGTTCTGCGTGCCTTAAATCAATTACAGTAGCCAGTGCGGTTGAACGAATTCGGAAGCAGCTGTTGTATGACCAGCTGAAAGCAAGTAGAGATACTCCTGGTAGTCAGAAACAGAAATGCTTGGCTGTTTCGCTTTTTGGTGTCGAATTTAGAGTTTTGGTCTACTTAATCTTGAACCTGACGGTTTACACAACTACGATTCAGACGGGCGACCGAAGGTCCAGAGAGCGACAGCTGTGCGGCCATAAATTGAACCGCGTGGTAGGCGAAAGGTCTAGAGGTGTCATAGGTTGTGAAGGCATGATTATATGGCGTTGCGTTGAATTCAGTCACAAATGCGCTTACCGTCTCATTTTGTCAGTACACTAACGCACTCACACTACACCGTTGGCGAAGTGACGACGAGTTCATCATCATAATAATAGCGATGAACCTGACCAAAAGGTACTGCGGCTCGGGCTGCCGCTCACCTCAACAGTGACGTGGAGACCTGGAGAAAAACGCTACTAAGAAGTTTGAAAATTATTGAAAGAGAACTAAGCAAAAGAACTAAAAATGGTATGGATGCAGGTACACCATTGAATGCGACACACCGCCATCTCGGATAGGATATCTAACTGTTGTAAACCCTTC
The DNA here is from genome assembly GCA_013368495.1 of Paragonimus heterotremus. Taxonomy (NCBI): domain Eukaryota; kingdom Metazoa; phylum Platyhelminthes; class Trematoda; order Plagiorchiida; family Troglotrematidae; genus Paragonimus; species Paragonimus heterotremus. The sequence continues at coordinate 8,950 of LUCH01002574.1, forward strand.
TAATCAGTACGCTGGTTCGTCCTAGTTTTGTAATTCGCTTGGCAAAACTCGGATTCTCGTCACGGTAATAGTTAATACGAAAACCTCGGTCCTGAAAAGTATCGCGATTGTCCCGTATTCGCCCCTCAAGGCAAGCCAAAAGACGCGTCCAAAATATAGAGCTTTGTTGCGCTCCCAAACCTGTGCGACAAAGGCGGCAAGCCCAAAGTATTTATAAAGCACGTAATGTTCACACATCCCCGACATCAAAGAGAACAGTTATCGGAAAAAAAGAGTTTGGATCGCACATGTACATAGCGGTGTAAAAACGTCTCAATCGTTTTGATCAGTTCCGCTAGTTAGGACCGAGTCGAGTGGTTTTTTTTCCCTTCGTTCTCACGACTGCGGCGCCGTTGGACGGTCATAGGGTGGGCGCCCTAACACTAACCAGAGGTTTGAGTGATCACGACGACCCCATCCAGGCAGGCGACACCTACCCACTCTACTCAGCGGAGCAGTCAAGGTCTTCATATTTCGTGACCACGCTGCTGCTTGACCATCATGTGGTTTCACCCAGCTGTTGGTGGTCTCAGTATATTATGCGCGGTACGGCAAACGCTCAGCTAGCATACGAAGTACGTGACCTAACCATCGCAACTTGTGCACCGTGATTAGTTGACCGAGCGTTCCGGAATACGCGCCGGCGAACGACCACATTGTTCATGCGATCAGTCCACTTAATGTGGGCCAATTGGCGGAGACAACGATAGTTAAACACAGCAAGCCTGTTGATATCTTCTTTGTGAACAGGCCACGTTTCCGAATCATAAAGCAAAATGGAACGCACACAGGCATTATATACCCTTCCTTTCAGCGACAACCGGACGTCTTTTCGACGCCACAGATGACGCAGTTCGACGAACGCAATGCGTGCCATTGCAATCCTCGCTGATATCTCATCAGCAATATTACAGGCTGACGAGATAGTGCTACCCAAGTATGTGAAACTGTCCTTAGTCTCAAGCGGATTACGTGCAATAAAGAAAGTAGGAGTGGAAATGTCCCAGTCTTGAAGCAACACTGCACTTTGAAGGTGCGAAGTGCATTCCATACAAACCAGCTCGGCCACTCACCTCATTCAGCGTGGTCTGTTTGTCTTCGACAGAGGGGCTAAGTAAGACAATGTCGTCCGTATACTCCAGACCGGTCAATCTATCGCGAGGAAGAAATTCAACACCAAGTTTGCCAGATTCTCGAAGTGCACCCACCAGAATGTCGTCCATGACAAAATTGAACAGGAAGGGGGAAATCGAACACCCCTGGTGAACGCCCGAGACAGTAGTCCATAAACTCTCATCCTGCTTGCAGAGTGAGCATACAGTGATCTCAATAGATTCAGGTATTTCTCTGGTACTCCCTTGCGAAGGAGACAGCTCCAGAGAACGTTACGAGCAACTGAGTGGAAAGCAGCCTTTAGATCCAAAAATACCACGACTGTCGGCTGTCTGTAACAGTGCCGCTGTTCCAAGATCCGTCTCAAGGTATAAATATGATCAATGCACCCTCGACCGGACCGAAATCCTGCCTATTCTTCACGTATCTGGCTTTCTCTGGGCTTAGTGAGCCGACGTAAAATGAGGCCAGTGAGTAAACTGGACGCAACAGATACCAGACTGATCTCTTTATGGTTGTCATAGAATTCTGGTCCCCTTTCTGAAAATGAGAATCACTGTTGATAGGCAGCAATCGCGAGACACCTCTTTAGTCTCCCAGATCGTCTGGAGGAGTTTTGTTAGTGCTGATATCAGCCTCTCTCCACCAATTTGGAAAAGAGAAGGAGGTCTGAACCAGGAGGCTTATTATGCTTCAATAAATTGAGCTACCGGACCGTCTGGAATGCAATAACTGACCAATCGGGTCGCGTCGTCCACATGATCTGGTTAAAGCCAACTGAACTGTTCTTCGAAATGTTCAGCCAGCCTGTCGAATCGGCGCGATTGACTGGTGATGAGTGAACCATCTTTTTCACATATGGTCTCACATCGACTCGACGGCCAGTACAACCACGGATCAGGGAAAGAAGACCTCCTGTTATTCCCAGATGAAAAGGTTTTTTCCATCTCTTTTGATTGTTCGACCAAATATTGCTCACGGCATTTATGCAAGCTTTTAGTCAGCTTGCGTTTAAGTTCTCGACGGTGGTCATCATATTCAGAACCAAGTGGGGTTGAGCGATGTTCATTTATGAGGTTTATTGACGTGACGGGAATCCAGTTCTGTCGTAACTGAACAGCTTCTTCGGAACGTACCTATTCACAGCATGCTTTCATGGCTTTGGCGATTTGTTCCCGGTGTTCATTAGGATCCCTCATCCGACTCGAACTGGGCAACTTCTTCACCAATGCCTTTTGGTAAGCGTCCTTTACACCCTCATCGCTCGAATGCCAGTTAAGCACCTTGCATTTACGAGCGTATGGCCTCTGGACAAATAATAAAACAAAACGGGCACGCACAACAGCATGGTCCGAGTCCAGGTGGTTGCTCCAAAAGGCACGACAGTCCTTAACAGAGTGGTGCCACCTGTAACTAACTTCTGTATGATCCAACTGTGTCCACGGCTGAGAACCACACGGAGGTCTCCATGTAATACAGTGCGGTGCTGGAAATATACAGACCGTGGGATGCGCACTGCTGCAGCAGTCTTTCGCCGTTGTCAATGCGTTGTGCCCGGACACCAAATATACCTCCTAGCCACTTCTCATCCAACTAAAGACGACCAAGCTGAGCATTCCAATCGTCTGCTAGTATGATTGGGTCTGATTTTTTAGTTTGCTTCAGGAGGTCGACGAGGGCCTCATAGAACGCATCCTTGGTTGCATCTGAACAACTGTCCATCGGAGCGTACGGTGATATAATGAATATACAACGTCTTTCTGGTTTGCGTCGACAGATTTTAATCGATGTGTTGAGTTTGACAGCGCACAAGCGACTGTTCACTGGGATCCAATCGAACAAGCATTGCTCCGCTCTGGAACTCAGTGCGATTCCCACCCCAGCTTGACCGCGAGTTTCAGCTTCGGCGTCACCAGAAATCCTGAGAAAGAAGCGTTTGGATCGACAGTTATCTAGAGGCGAGCTCAAATAATAGACTCGCGTCTTCGACACACAGCACACACCAATACCCAGACTTGAGAGAGTACTTGCCAGAGCAGCTTGCTGACCGACTTGTCGGAGAGTGCGGACATTGAAGGCGTCAATGTTTACCAGTTGTCTTGGCCTCAGGAAACAAAAATCGCCCAAAGGCACATGGGCGTTGGAGGACATGGGGGGGGGAAATAATAGGGGAAAATTGTGTTGAATGAATGATATCACTGTCGGAACGAGTTAGTTAGACTCAAATAAGTTCTAGCTCTTCATTTAAGTAGCGTGGGGCGTTGGTAACCGTATAGCTTAGACAAATTTCTTCTGAGCACACAACTGTGGTTTACGCAGCCGAATTTCGACCGCTTTTGCGTGGAACAGAGTACAAATTTTGACTCCCTTGGATTGACAAATGGATATGGATTCAATGGGCTGGAAAGGCACCTCAGGTGGGACTTGGTTTCCTGAGTCAATGAGGTGCGTCGGAATTGCAGTCGAAATGGACTTCATGTTGCCCTTACCAGCCACGTGCGTGTGGTGTTCACGTATCCTCTGAGAAGCCGCCTGATTTTGCTACCGACGTAACCTGCTCTACAGGAGCATGTGAAAGAGTAAGCACAAAATGAAGTGATGCACTCTGAGTTATATGTAAACTACTGGGTCGAGTCTGAACGAGATTCGCAGTTGTAACTCATAATAGGTCTTTTTTATTCCTTTACTCATTTCACGAGTTACCAGTTCAGCCAACGCCTCGCCTTTGTAATCTAGCGTCATGCAAAGCAATTTCTCTTCCACAGCTTTCTGTGGCGTCATTTCTGTCTATCAGTAAAGTTTACGTCACAGGCGTTCACTGCAAATGTCCACGGTAAAAATATCACGTGCTTCAATCATGTTATCAGTGCGGATTTTCATAGCTCTATGTGTTAAACTACGAACGAGGTTTCTATTCTGACTGAAAGGTACGTAACTGAAAAAGTGGGTATATTGGCCGTTCCAACTACCCTTCCTTTGAATGTCCCTCTGTACTGAATCATTTGCAGGATGGTTCAGTCCCACATCCATAATGGATATTCGTTCATCTTTCTCGGCCTCAAGTGTAAAGTTGAGACTAGGATGCGCTGTGTTCGCCTCAACAAATAAGCTATATAGATCCGCAGTTTTCCCACTTACACAGTTGATATTTTCCACGTACCTCTTGTGGAAAATGCTATGTTCAATACTCTCACGAAGCCTAGTTCTCTCTAAGGTTGCCGTTAGGATATCTGCCAACAATAAACCTAACAGTTACCCCATGGCAACGCTATCCCTCTGACGGTATTTTTCCTCATCAGTCTCAAACGGTACATTCTGCGTGCAAGTTACTATCAGCTGTTTGAGCGTGCTTCAAATAAGGTCATAGTTGAAAAATTCCGAACGAATATTCCCGCAGAGGTGGTCAACAGTTTCTACAGGTAGTACGTTCATGAATAGAGAACCGACATTTAGAAAAAGCACGTTTTTGTTTGAAACAGCGTTGTCCCCGAAAAACGAAAGAAGCACTAAATCACACTTATACATCAACCAAACTCATTGTGCTGCAGTCAACAATTAATTCCTTCAACGTATCCCATCAACTCGGAGAAAGGACCCGGTGCCCACACTTGCCAAATCAAACATTGTATATGAATTCATCTGTACCTGCGGTTTGCAGTAGGTTGGCCACACAGTGGGGGTACTAGACACTCGGATTCCGGAGCACCTCTTCAGTGGCTTCTGAGTGCCAAAAGTAGAACTACAAAGAGTGTAATTATGAAACATCTACGGGTATATGACCATCGATTAAATCTCGTTAAACCACGCTTCACTTTTTTCCGAAGCGTTTTCTATACAGTTTTATGTGTTCAGAAACAGATGAAATTGAATCTGCTGCTGCCTTGAGTGTTCCCTCTACTCCTATTTCTCTGTCCTCATTCCTTGTCGTTACCTTACATCCGCATCCGTAACTATTGTCATTATTTTCGACCACATGACCGAGTGATGGTTGACCACTAAAAATTTTACCCGTTGGCTTCCACATGTCCAAATCTGTGTACACCACTTCGCGTATGTAATTGAAAGTCTAACGAGATGGTGCTTAAGCCTTCATATTACGTGACGATCGTTGCGTGTTTCAAACCTTCGTTTTCCATATTTAACGATCGGATAAAACTGACAAACTCGAACGTATCTTTTGGTGAGTTCACTGCGGTGTCCTTCCACGTCGGCCCTATCAACTCTGTTAGCCACTGTGCCATCAAATGATATAGAGAATGGCACATAGTACGAATGAAGCTGAATGGCCATCCTTCATTGTGAACCTGTAAACCGTAGTCTCGATATTATTACTCGAGTTGGTCGAATTCGTTTACATGTCACGGAGTCAATCAGACTGCTGTTTCAGGTTTCTTCCAGTTCTGGAAATGCTTTTCTCGACCACATAGGCCCTACAACTTTCGTTTAACAGGTTACGAAATTTAAACGAACCACGCGAGTTATCGGTTGTTTTCTGCACTTAGGTCGATCTGTCCATTAAAACAATCCCTGCACCCTTGTCGGGCTTCGACAACGATTAATCAGCTCTTGGATACGCCGTTTCATCAGAATACTGTTCAAGTGAGGTCTGATGTTGAAGTACTGATGACACGTGTTAATTAAAATAGTCCTCTGCGATGAACTGTGATGACGGAACCAGAAGTTCGACCTGACTGGATAAATTCTCAAACTGGACTTCCAAATCGGGCTGCTTCATCTTATTTTTGAGACACCAAGGCCAAGTGATAACATTTCTAGCAACGATTTCGATTGGTGCATTATAGTATAGTTGTGAACACCTTCCTGGATTACTTGAGAACTCTGATACCACTTTCGTAGAATTCAGACTTCTTTTTAATTTGAACAACACCGTTAGAACACGAAAACCGGTAGATGCAAGCATTTCGTATTGACACATCAGTACCAAGTTTACAGTAACATGAAACGGTTTTTTTTATATCGAACAATTAGGGTTGGGTTGGGTGGATAGTCAATTGATGTATTAGAAAAGGTCACTAAGTCCAGGGCAGAGTCAAGTTCACAAACATTTTTTTCTGAACACAGGGCCGGCTTCAGTCGATTGATTGCGACAGTGTCAGCAAACCGCAAGAATCTTGAACTGGGATGACGTAATAAGATTCTGAATGTACAAGCCGGATCGATGACGTGACCAGTGGTCAGGATGTGTCTTGCGATTGCGGACACTGGTTGTTTGCGTGGTTCCATAACATTGTCGTTCTTCGATAATACTGAGTTCTGCACCCATTTAGGCAAGTGTTCCTTCACTCTGGAAATCAAACACTTCTCGGTTCTGCCTATGTAACTTTCTTTGCAGTTACATGTAAATTGGTAGATACAGTGTGAGGTGGCACCGACAGGTTTATCTCCTTTGACTGAAGGCACAGGCAACTTTTGGGTTCGAGCTAGTACACAAAGTTCAGCTGCGTTGAATGTTCGTTTAATCGAATTAATCAGTCTTTGTGTTGTTTGATGCGTACTATAATCGCCTTCAAAAGGCAATTCTATATAAACCTTCTTCTTTCTTACAGTGACCACCGGTTCGGACGGCGGTTTCGGTCTACTGTGTCTTTCAATGAACCTTTTTGGGTAACCATTTGATTGTAATACAGTCGTGATCAACTCTAATTCCTCCACAAGACTGTCTTGTGTACAGATTCATCTTGCGCGTGTGAATAGTGTATTCACTAGTGCGCGCTTTTGATAGACCGGTGTGAAACTAAAGTTTAGGTATTGACCGGACCACATGCATTTCCTATAAACACCTCTTTTGATAGAGCCATCTTCCCGGCGACTTATGAGTATGTCCAAATACGGCAAACAACAATGATCGATTTCCGACCCACTTTCTTTCTGACAATGTATTTAACATATTGGTTGGACTGAACACGCTCCTCAGTCGTGAATTATTGTACGGCTGTGACTCCAATTTAAATTTTGCATCAGTTCATTGATCCTGCCAGTGGTTATGTCCAGTTTATTCACTACATACCGTTTCAGCATGCTTGCCGCAGGCTGAATGCCATTTCGCCGCAAGACCCTCCAGTAGTATTTTGGGTATTGTCTCGCAGTAACACATTTAGAGAGGAGCAGAATATGAACCTTTGCCTGCTCAAGTTTCATACAGTATTTCAAGCAGAATTCAGCAGTTTTAGCACGGTGATATTTTTCGATTATTTCGACGCTTAGAATAGTCCCCATGAGTTCATGAGGGATGTTCCGACAGACAAAGATAATTTCAGTTTGTGCGACCCAAAACTTAGAGTTCCTACGGCCAAGCTCATAATGTGTATTCATAAAAGTGTTCACTGTGATACTTGACTCGCCGGGAAGCACTTTGCTGAAAGCGATAAACCAAACGCCAGAAATTGGGGGAAAACATCAAGAAGAGTTGACGGAACGAGCAAAAGCAGAAAAAAGTGTACATGTGACTGTCAGTGAATGAGCTCCTTAATTCGCAGTTGCCGAGTAGCTCAATACAATAAATTCCGAAAACCTTTCCTTTCGTTGTTCATGGTTGCCGTCCAGCTGGAACGAACAAACAGGTTGAAGCTGGCATTCGATCACGTTGAACCCCGGTACAGAGAAGGCGAGGTGCACATATGTCAGAAGTGTGTTGTTAGTTCGGAATAACGGAAACAAGTTGTATGCGTTTAATACGGAGAAACTGATGTGGTTTGGATGTGAATATGGATAAATTATCGAATCATGGACAATGCTCTGCAGAATTCCCGCTAGTACGCTGGAAGAATGAAAACACGACCAGAAAGAAAGAAAAAGTGCCAAACACTATACTTTATAAAATCGTTTACTCGTTGATAATTCGAAGTACGAGGGAAGTATCGTCAACGATACTTTGGCTGGTATTTCACCGGTAGCACAGTCCATGAACCAACTGTGCAGTCGTGCAATCAGTTTCCTTAAGAGTGGACTGAATTCCCAGCATTCTATGGGACAGATGGACGGTGACCCTCGGAGCTTGTGCTAGGATTTTAAAGCAGTCTTCCATTGATAGTGGTAGCGGTTGATCAGACCAGTTTCATCAGGATGATGTGTGGCATTTCTGTGGTCAGTTCCGAATGAATGATCGTTATAATCAACTAAAACTACGTATCTGTAATCCCAATCGTCAGAACACCTTAATAGAATACGTCTACTCACGAACGCCCTCACGGTCATTTCTTTATTGGTGTCAGGGTGGGAACTCATAACCTACCAGCTAGTGAACCGATACACATACACTAGGATATGTATGTAACTTTCTGAGTATGGTAACGGTCCTGACCCTTTCTTCTACCTTGGCGTGGTGGTCAGGCTTGTGTAGTGTTTTGAACCGGCGGATTGTGCTGACTGCGACTTTGGTCCTTGCACATTCGACCGTTTCAGATAGACCAAAGGAAGCAGACAGACAAAAGGCAAATGCGTTCGTTGTGGATGGCGCTAGTTTGATGTGTTTTGGTTCGATTTGATGTTTGTTTTTGCCTAGTCCAATTTTGTTTGTATGTGTGATAAGTTTGTCTGTGCACTGTTATTGTTCCTGCGTGAGTGCTGAATTTCTTGGAATATGATTATCGAGCCTAGTCCAGGTGGTTGATGCTGATGCGCATTTGTGCGTGTGTGTTACCTGATGCCTTGTGGGACAGGCTTGTGAGCCAGAGGCTTTGGTTGAAGGCTCTAATCATTCTCCTGCCTAGGTCTAGGCATCCTGGCAGTATCCCAAGCCCTCACGATTTACATGAGGATACGAAGTAAACCACATATCACACTGCGTCGGCCTTCCCACAGTATAAACTGGGTCGTCCTATCTACTGCACACGACATGGTGGATAGGCGAAAATATGCTACTACCAGACACACCATCATGCTGTTCCCTCATCATAAATTCTCGAACAGATAATGCGCACTCAAGTCTCAGTAACCCGAACACCAACCTGAGACGGGTCCGGGGATGCAAGACGCTCTGTGTTGAAGCATGGAGTATGCACACGCTGCTGAATTGATGCAGCTCCAAAGGACGGCCAGAACGGCGCACCGCACTGATCGCGACGGTACCCTGTTGCTGCGGAATCGATGTAGCAGCCTTGAGTGAAACAAGACTTGCAGACTAAGATAGATTGTCGGAAGCAGGTACCGGGTACATCTACTGGATAGTTTGCCCGGCAGACGGTGCTCTGGAGCATGGTGTCTGTTTCGCAGTCGCTGATCGCATCAACGCTTTGATGATAGGCGAACCGTACGGTATCAGCCTTCGAATCCTGTCCATGCGTCTGAAACTCGGTCGAGTTAAATGTGCCACATTTATAACTGTCTATGGCCCAACTATATGTCACACTGATGATAGAAAGGATCGGTTTTGTGATCAACTGTCCGCCACAATCCGGTCGGCACCGATGAGTGACTTGAACGTTCGAGTCGGACGCGACTCAGTAGCTTGGCCGGGAGTCCTCGTACCCTACGGCATTGGTCCAGTGAACGAGAACGGCGATCCTCTGCTCCGTCTGTGTGTTACTCACGAGCTGACTATCATGGGAATCCGATTTCAGGTGGATGCGAACGACATTACAATGTGGACCCATCCACGAAACGGTCATCACTTCCTTGATCACGTGACTGTGCGACAGCGCGACATTCGTGAAGTGCGTATCAAGCGGGTGATGCGCGGCGCTGAATGTAGCACCAATCATAAGCTGATCAGGACTAAATTACTTATCCACGTACGCAGGTCTGTTTATTGTAGATCTTCCGGACAACGGCAGAAGTTGGATATCAAACGACTGGAGAACTGTGAGATGGAGACTGCTTTCCAATGTGCAGTTGCCGCTCGTCTGCACGACGTTCCTATATCCACTAACTCTGAGGGTATGTGACAATTCAAGGAACAGACCACGGCAACAGCTACCGAGACGATCGGTATCGAATGCCAGAAACATCCAGATTGGTTCGACGACAGAAACGTGGTTATATCCGAATTGGTACGAGAGAAGAATACCGCGTTTATTGCCTCCACACTGGACCCAGTCAATGAAGCGAAGAAGACCAT
>LUCH01002574.1:25912-35925 GCA_013368495.1 Paragonimus heterotremus
CCCAATAGGTTGTCTCAACCACTTTTGTGCACACAGTGTCAATTTGGAATTGTGATCAGAGATGACTAAACTAATTGGTGAACGTGCGATGTATAGGCGACGTTTGCACTCAGTTAGATGAAGGTTATTTGTGGATTTTTAGTTAAAAACAAAGGATGCAATTGTCATGACCAGGCACATTAGCAAAAGCAACTCAAGAATTAGCTCTCCCAAAAGTATTCCCTTCACCAACCGGTGACAAACGCCACATCATCCAGTGCTTAACCCAGATTAGCCAAACAATGTTTGTTTGATTTCACTGCTTCTTGTACCGTTGTATCACAGTGAAGATAAATGTCTTGCAGACTGAATCCGGCTAGCATATCTTGCAGCGAAACCTCACATCCATTTTCTGTTAAGTTGAACCATTAGTTTCTCGGTTTCGTATTTCTGTTGCTTTCAAAGAACACCTGGTTAGCCTCATCATATTCTATTTCAAAATCTGGTGATGTGCCCAAGGTTTGGCATGTTTTGGTAGTTGAGGCTGCAGACAATTAATCTCATCTTAAAATACCTGTTATCACAATATTCCACTCGGTTAAAATCGGCGGAGGCATTGGAGTGGATGTTTTGCTTTGCTAACCGTATTTGCATACTATAGGCTAGCAATGGAAGAGATCTGGTGGAGATAGAGTTATTGTGTTCAGGCTGGAGCAAACAAGCAGTACGTCGATAGCGGATGTTCAAAAAGATAATCAGATGACCTAAAGGTATCCAAAGTGGATTCAACCAATAAGAAGTGTATGGGAAATCGGTCCGTGCTGTAACAAATGTGGTGAGGATGAGCGATCGTAATATATTACTCACGCCACCGCTATTCAGTAGTAGGACCAGAGCATATATTTTGACCTCGAAGTAGCCGCAGGAAAAATGCAGGGAAAAACATAAAAATGCAGCATCGCCCAAAGTGGTCTCTGCTGCGTAAAGGAACTGAGCATTGGCGTCTGTGGCAACGGAGACGGTCTAGGACCGAGTACTGCGTGCAAATGTGTGGTTTTGTGTCTAATTCGGTTTCAAACGCTTAACCCATGTGTCGCTTTGTTGAATAAACAACCCTTGCGCCACCCGCGTTCTTGGATCACAACACTAGTACTGATAGGCAGTTCATTTCGCCTCGAATGGAGAACAGGTTGTGATGCTAACATAGACAGTCAGTTATTTCGCACACACACGACACGGTCATAAAATTTAGGGGGAAGGCACCACCATGAGATCAAAGATCATGTAAACGCCACATATGTAATCGCACCTACCCGGACAGACTCTGGATATTGAAATTTGATCAGTATGTGCTACAGAGATAAGTTACTGTCTTCTAGACCATGTGTTTTCGCTGCTGATTACTGAGGCTGATACGGTTACGATTGGTAAAGACGAACACAAACGTTATGACTGTTTGTTTACTTGCTTCCAGGTTTGTAGTATCCACTTAAAGATTGTCTACTCAGCTCCAACCGACCCATTTGTGTTGACACTTGCGAGGCTTGTGTAACAGACTAGGTGATCCGAGTACCATATTATAGAAACATCGTCATCAAATTTGTATAAACAGATAAGGAACCGAAGAGAACGCTACAAGCCTCAAATCACAAGAAAATCGTTGACGGTTTACTCCATTGAGAAACTGATCAGTACTTTAACTTACTTGGAGCAGGCCAACAACGTGGGGTATGGAAAAAGTAAGACCAGGATCATCCAGTAGCAGCAGACTATGAACAATTAGGCGCTCCTTAATTACGTTGTCATATCATATTTTTACCTTGAGACGGATCTCGGAACATCGGCACTGTTACAGACAGCCGACAGTCGTGATCTTTTTGGACCTGAAGGCTGTTTTCGATTCAGTTGCTCGTAACGTTCTCTGGAGCTGTCTCCTTCGCAATGGAGTACCAGGGAAATACGTGAATCTCTTGAGGTCACTGTATGCTCACTCTGTAAGCAGGGTGAGAGTTTATGGACAACTGTTTCGGGCGTTCATCACCTCTTGTTGTGTTCGTCAGGGGTGTCCGATTTTCCCCTTCCTGTTCAATTTTGTCATGGACGACATTCTGGAGGGTGCACTTCGAGATTACAGCGGGCTTGGAGTTGAGTTTCTCCCTGGCGCTAGATTGACCGATCTGGAGTATGCGGACGACATTGTTTTACTTAGCCCCTCTGTCGAAGACATGCAGACCATGCTGGACAAGGGGAGTGGGCGAGCTGGTTTGTATGCAATGCACTTCGCACGTTCAAAGTGCAAGGTGCTGCTTCAAGACTGGGATATTTCCACTCCTACTTTCTTTATCGCAGGTAATCCGCTTGAGTCTGTGGACTGTTTCACAAATTTGGGTAGCACTATCTCGTCAGCCTGTAATATTGCTGATGAGATATCGGCGAGGATAGCAAAGGCACGAGTTGCTTTTGCCCAATTGCGTCATCTGTGGCGTCGAACAGACGTCCGGTTGTCGCTGGAAGGAAAGGTATATAATGCCTGTGTGCGCTCCATTTTACTTTATCGTTCGGAAACGTGGCCTGTTCACAAAGAAGATATCAACAGACTTGCTGTGTTTGACCATCGTTGTCTCCGCCAATTGGCCCACATTAAGTGGACTGATCGCATGAACAATGTGGTCGTTCGCCGGCGCGTATTCCGGAACGCTCGGGATGCGCGATCAACTGGTCAAGTAATCACGGTGCATAAGTTGCGTTGGTTAGGTCAGGTAATTCGTATGCCATCTGATCGTTTACCTTACTGAGCATAACATACTGAGATTACCAACAGCTGGGTGAAACCACGTGGTGGTCAAGCAACAACGTGGTCACGAAATATGAAGACCCTGACCGCTCCAATGAGCAAAGTGGGTAGGTGTCACCTGCCTAGATGGGGTCTTCGTGATCAATCAAACCGCTGGTTAGAGATGCTATCCGAGATTGCAATGTGTCGCAGTCAATGGCGTACCTGTATCCATACCATTTATAGTTCTTCCACTTAGTCTTCTTTCAATAATTTTCAACCTTCCTAATAACGTTTTCTTCTAGGAGATTGTACGTCACTGTTGAGGTGAGCGGCGGCCCGAGCCGCAGTACCTTTTGGTCAGGCTCATGGCTGTTATTATTATTATGATGATGATGAATACACTTCCCGACATGTAGCTCCAGGATAAGTTTCTACCTGGTATTATCATGTATTCTTTACATATGGCTTTCATAAATGAGACGTTCTTAAGCCACCTGGAAAAGACTTTTCTGAAGATCAACACTTACCCTCTGAATGACTTCTTGGAGTGTTTATTCTGTGGCTGATGTTTCGTTTGAGCTCCATAGCCGGTTCCCGATCGCGAAAACTTTCGAATTAACCTACCTATTGTTTCAAAACTGACGGCAACTCTGAATGCTAATCACCAAACTATCAAGCGTTTCCGTTGCGGAACAAATAAAAGAATACTAGGTCAACATGTTGTTCCAGTCTCAAAAGATATCGCTTGTGTCTAACTAGTTAAAATGTCGTGGACTGTTCAGTTTTCATCATAATTAGGCACGAAATTACGTTATCAGACATGTTTTTGTTTTGCAGTGTTTTTATTTGCATTTGGCGGGATCTTTACTAGAGAACTCGAACCAGAATCATTCACTGATACACTACATCAGTGTTGTGATCACAAAAGACGTTTAACCTGAGATTTCGTTTATCGCACTCCCGTATAGGTCGTCAAAAATCAAACCAAAAATGCTCATTTGCACGTCAGGCATGCATTCATATACATCGGATGATAGTACGTTGTCGTTCGCCTTGGTGCAACTTCTGCCATGGCGCGTACACACTATTCTGATAGTCTATTCTTGTCCGTCCTCTTCTTGGCGTTCGAGGCTTGCTCTTTTGTTCCTGAATGTCGCCTGTCGGTAATATACTACTTGTGAGTAGTATACTACCCACAACGAAACTGACTATCATACGACATCAGTGTACAGTGTACCTCACGACAGACAGTAACGACGGTACTTTTATTGGGTTCAAACATCATTTATCACGATTTTCCAAACTGTCTCGCAGCTATCACAGTTAGTAGTGTGACTGATTATGAAAATATCTTAAAAGTGGAATGAGTGAAGTCTAGTATGTGGTTGTTGTGTCTAATGTTGGATGTCTTTCATCCTAAATTGAAAAACTGCCAACTCGTTCATGCTTCATTCAGGTAACAGCCCAAATTTCAAACGTACTTTTCCCGCAACCCGAATATGGTGGGCTACACTTATAGTGCGACAATCGTTGTGTTTGAATCTTCCATCTACCGATTCCCATACCTATGTATTTCCATTCACACTTCTTATTTGTCTGTAGCAATGTTCTTTAAGTTGTCACCCTTGAGGGCTGTAGGTTGTCAGGCTGTCCAAACACAGGTTGACTGGTTAGGCGAGTCATAGCCCGAACAAGCGACTACATGTGCAGTGATAAACTTCCCTGGTTTGTTTACTAAATTATACCAAGCTCTACTGTACCCAATATCGATAACTGTTTCTTCCGCATTATGCCATTGACTACATAGTCATCCCTTTAGCTGTAAAATTTTATGTCATTTGTTCAAGGTGGTGAACACATTTTGAAAACTTCATCGCCTTGCTTTAAGTTAGCGTTGATTTTGTTAACCATTGCTTCACGTATTCACATTCAACAAAAAACAATCTGTTCAACGTTTGTGGTTAGTCTGCCTCATCCTTTAACTAAAATGCAATGTGCACACTTCAACCCTCACATGCTCGGTCATTTGAACAATAAGATCGATCGAAAAGAAATGTGACACATGAATCTGAGATACACCGGCAGCTGGTTGGCTGCTTCTCCTTTGTTCAGCAAATCATTGTTAGGTTTTTAACGGAATGTACTGCAAAAAGAAAACCAAAGGAGCCTATGTGTACGACAGCTTACCGTCAAGAACCCCAAACACCCCAAATGAGTAAGTGTAGACAAACCGTACGCAAAATTTTAATATGGTTCAAAGTGGATGAACTTAAATTAATCCAGCTGATTCGTTGACATTGAAAAGTGATGAGCAACGCTTGTCTAGGTTTTGTTTAGGCTCAAGCTAACACAGAGAACCGCATGCATTTAAGTAATATGTGAACGACCAGTAAAGCAATAAATCCATACTAGTAACCCAAAAATCTCACGTTTTTGCTCGTGTATCCAACCTTCTTTTTACATCCTGTGGAATTCACAAAATTATACTGAGAACAGATTGCTGTGCTACGACTTATCCGTTTAGTGAGTAGTACTGACAATTAATGCTACAGAGTTGATGAGTTAGAAGAGACCCATTTGTGAAAAGTTTAAGTTTAGTTGTTGAAAATACAATGGGATAACTGGAGGAATCGACTGCTGACCAACAGATAATGTGTGGCTTCACGCTAATCTACATCTGGGGTTAGTATGCGTTTTTATCATAGTCTGCACGCGTACATCGACAGTCGATACTGCCACCAAACCGATAAAAAACTACGAAACGTTAATGTATCTGTTTACCAAGGTCCAGAGGCGCGTCTTCAATAAGTAAGATTGATGAGCCTAGCTTCATTTGACTGCACGAAGTTAATCGTTTTGATGAACCGATACAAAGCTACGTCGTTATAAAGGCCTTCACGATAGAACACTCATAACATTTACAACTCTGCAACAGTTGAACGGATAAATTCTTACCCTCTCATAAAGAAGCCAGCTTGGTGCTGCAGCGAAATTTCGGCATATGCTAAATAATAGGAAAACATCTGGAGGTAAGGTTTTGTCTCAAAATTCTGCAAAGTATTGCTCATCACCCATAAATGGTAACTATCTGTCAACATTCTAGTCACAACGAGGCTGAGTGTTTCAACAGGTAACGAATTACACGGATTTAAATGCTGCCACATTTCAGATGGTGCGATCAATCTACTACATTATATTTTTTTTGTAAAATTGTCTATATTTACGCCTAACACCATAACACTGTGAGCCACACACAGTACAGGTCACATAGAAAGTTCCTCTGTACGAATACACAACCACGGTGTTATCACCGATTAACAAGACCAGGCACGCCAAGTGTTTGATTCACTGGTTTCAGGTGGGGTCCCACGAAAACGTATTTTCTGTTAGCTCAAATGTCGGACTTTTGAACCAGGGACTTAGAGTTAGGTTCTTCAAGTCTCTTGCGCGGTGTAGACGACGGGAAAGTATAGGTTGTCGTTCCTTCAAAAGCGTTTGATTCTATTTTACTCTCGGGCTGGATAAGAAATATCCAGATAGCTTAGTATCCATCGTCTTATCGTAACCGATCTGACGAAAGCACTGCAGCAGACTGCTAGTTTGGTATTACGTTTAGCGCAATATTTGCAAAATGTAGCAACATCTCAGTTGGTGCAAAGTTGCTACTGATACGCTTAATTTTAACGAACTGGGCGAATCTCATATAGAAGTTTGTCATCCAACTAACCACTGCGCTGTAGCAACAGGACTCAAGGGAGTTTAACTCAGAATGCAATGTCAGCATCTGCGATGCTCACCTGCCTTATAACAACGGGAAAACGAAAGAGAGCTAGACCTGGCTAAAGGTTAAAAGAAAGGGAGTAAATTGAATGTAACCTAAAGTCTCTTACATTTAAGCTGAGGTATCTGATATCAAGCTGTACATATTTGAACAAAAACGACTGAACTACAAGTGAAATTAGAGACGGTATTAACAGGACAACTTTCTCATGTATTTCACCGTCTCACTTTGCCACTGACACTTTTCCTCCTACCAAACAAGGATGACTTGCTGAAGGGTCACTTACTGAATTAGGGTTATGGAATAGACAGACTAATTTTCAGACAGAATAGTTAGGGTATGTTTACGCTGAGATGCACTGTCCAACTCTGTGATCGCGGCCAAATCGTTTGAGATATCAAAATTTTATTCGGTTAACACACGTGTTAGATAACTTACACTTTAAGCTTCCTAATCGCCAATCTAGTCCAGTCCCACGGGTCGATAAATGTGCATATGTAACAGAAAGTTGGTTTAGTGTGCATCACTCTTCGTTACCGATATGACAGCACGCCAGTAGCTTCATTGAAGTCCCCTTTTTGTGTAATTCTGGTACCCATAAACCATTCAATACAATTTTTCCCTACCGATACGGAAACAGAAAGGTACAAGCGAAGATATTTCTCTCTCCCTTAATAACCTATGAATATATGGGAATAAAAGATTGATTCCACTATTTCGGTTGATGTGCAGTGTACGAAATGAATAGCAACACTCAACTTGCAGCACATCAACTATATTTATTACCTCTCACAAGCAACGCTCTTAGGACTAGCGGCTTAACGGATAATGTTCGGACAGTTTGATCTTCTCTGGTTCAGACATGAGCGAAACCGTTTGGGGGTGTGTAACACCAACTACTATAACCACTACATTGTGCACTTTTGGTTATAGCTAGTGAATGTTAACAGCCCTTAATGAACTGAGTCCATTCACGCTAACGGGATGTGAACAACTCTGACGGCCAACTGCTTTTATGGTACCCTGTTCCACGGAAGATGACTTTAGAAGCTTCGTTTACGATGGATAACCAACTTACCACAATCTGTTCTGACTGGCGGCATTGATCACAAACTTGTAGGAGTAACTTACGGGATATGACCAAACCAATTCATCCTTCCTAACCTATTTTGCTGGTTGGTTCAACTGTTGAAAATAGACGGTCGGATCACCTCAATTGCTTCAAAATAGAGAGGAGAAATATGTCGCGGAAACTTAACCTTTTTCATTTGCTATCGTCGTCCGTAAAGCCAGCAGACCTCATATTAACCATACAACAACAACCATTCGGTTAGAAATGGTTTCAGGTCTGTAACCAACAGAGTATAAAAATCACTTTATAGAAGCAAGACTGATATAGTGGAATAGCGAGACCACTATTCTGGAGCTGATTTCCGAAATCCATTTCCGGAAAAACAGTTTTGCTTCCGCTTTGTACTTGAAAGCATTATACGTTTAGTTGGAAAGAGCATCTGGGGTTAACTTATCGAGAATGAATGTACGTAGCTTTCCATAGTGCTCATGCTGACACATCCGACATGAGTAAAACGAATGCAGGGCTACGACGACCGTCTTCTTCATAATTACGTCATGTGTATCCATCCAAACAGTGTAGGAACCCTCCTAACGCACTCTGGTTGAGATACTGACAAAAGGTTGAACGACCGTTTACAGGAAACATAACTTCTCGGTTAGTTCTTCGTCGATCCTAGTAAGAATTTTGTCCACCTGGTCGACCAGCAGTCGATAACTTCTACACGGCTCTGTCAAATGTAGATCAAAAAATAGAACGCAGACAAGGCAGGTGTGCCCTGTTTAATTACTGGGAGACTGGCTAGTCGGATCGACTATTGTACACCGACAAAAAATACAGAATTCTCGGAGTGAGCATGTGATGAAAACCTTAGTTATATTTGGTCAATGAAGATGGAATTGTGAAACCCGAAGATTTCCTCAGTTTATTGGTCCACCGTACATTGAATCTTCATAACCACTGTTTAGGTGACATCATAGAAGTCAACTGGCCTTCATGTAACTACATAAGCACTAAATTTGAGCAAACAGTATAAACCCACGAACCATATCGCTCTCGAACATAAATTAGACGTTCTAAGTGACACTTAATTTGACTTTGAAGTGTTTACAACTTACCTGTTCTGTCGTCCAGCTGTATTATCCTACTGAACTTAATCCGACGGTTGACGCCGCCAGATCTTTCTCGTCTTTACGCATTGTAGTTTGTGACTTTACCTAACTTGACACCGTTTATTTGTTATTATTGTGTCTATTGAAATGGTAGCTTTCCCACAAGGCTAAGCGCTCGTCCGTGTCAAGTGATCCTGATAGTTTCCTCACGGTAAAGATAATATCCTTCAGCAACTCAGCTATATTTTCAGCCTTCCTGCTATTGTGTACAACAATTTCAACCATCCTGTAACCAATAACTAACCTTCTCATGTAGTTAAAAACAGGCAATACTTATTCAAATATACAAAGACCCAGTAGGTTCTACCGTTTTAAGAAAAATATATTTTTGTCTGATCGAGGCAATATGCATATGTTTCAAATGCATTCCAACATGCTACTATTAGTCCACCATGAGTCTGACCAACATACAACCTTTCTGGACATTCTCATAACACGACGAGCAAACGGTACTTTCGAAAGATCCGTTTGCAGAAACACCACGTGGACTGGTTAGCATTTGAACTTTGACTGCTTTACGTCATTTAAATAAAAATGTGGTCTCGCTTGTAATTCATTTTATCATACTAAGAAGCTGTGCATTTTAAGTACGTTGTACAAGGAAATACAACATCTGTAATCATTAGTGCAATGTAATGACTATCCTCATGCGTTCATTGAGCGGCCCAATAGGCTTGATCACACTGAAAGGAAACACACAAACATGTTCAAGCGGAACGCCATTGTACGGCCAGCCTATGGGGGGAGAAGATGGAATAACTAAGTCGACGGCTCAGATCAGTTGTCGATTGAACATACTTTGCGGGTTCAGTTCAGATGGAATTTTAAACCAACTGAGCGCCACTCCATGTGATGCAAATGTTATTGCATCCGTGAACGAAATCTCAGTTTCGCTGTGGGTGCCAGGCCACTAACGTGTACGAAACGGAATCCCAGTCATCTCAAGGGTTCCTTCATCCATTATACTTCGTCGACTCACTGAAGTTTAGGAATTAAACATTAGAGGAGAACAGGCAGGGTTTCGTCCTGGCCGGGGATGTGTAGATCATATTTTTACCATTCGTCAAATTTTGGAGCAACGTCATGTATACCGCCGGCCAACAATTGCCATACTTCTCGACTATAAAGGTGCGTTCGATTCGGTGGATTGATCTACACTTTTAGAGTCGCTTAAACGCAGGAGTGTACCGATCAAGTCTGCGAACATACTGTCGGCGCATTACTCTCATACTT
>LUCH01002574.1:36800-60612 GCA_013368495.1 Paragonimus heterotremus
TCCGGGCTGGGCCATCGCGACTCACAGAGTCGGTGGCTTCAGACGTTAGCTGAGATGGCGGCTAACCGAGCTCAGTGGCGTTAATGTTGTCGTTGTTTGTCCGAGTTGTCTGTGTGGTGAGTGCACCTAATGACCCGGGGCAGTGAAAGCCGTGCGGAAGCTGTCTTGCTGATGACGCCTTACTTTCACTTACAACTCGGTTGTTTGTTTGCAAGGTGTAGACACCTTGATGTTGTATGTTTGAATATAGACGTAGCTATTTTTAGTGACCAGGTCCCCTCCCCTTTCCCTTTCTTTTCTTCTCTCTTCCTATACGGGGTTTGCTTTTTATTCTTCTTCGTGGTTGTGTGGCGGTTAAGCATCAGTGTGAATCGTTGATGTATTGCTGTTTATGATGATGATGATAATAATGATGATGATGAAAGGGAACAGCGGTCAAACAGTCGAGCTTATTCCCGCTTGGGTTGAACGTGATATGAAACGGACTGTAACAAACAGTTTTGCGCAACCAACGTAACGCAAGCAGTCACCATCTTCGATCGCTTGTCACTTGTTGACCTATGGACTTAAGGCTATTACACCTGATGTTTCCATAGTCGTTTAGTAACCAAAAACCGACAACTGGTTCAACTTGCTGCGGTTGTTGACGTCTTAGGTTGCAGCCACCGTTTGCCGAAAATGTTATCTGTCTGTCACTCTGAAGTTATCGTGAAAGAATGAACAATTTCATTGCTTATATTTGCGTATGGGCTGCATGTTCTAGTCTTTTTTACTACTGTGTTGAGCCAAAAACGCAGATGGCACAAGGATTGTTTAATCAGGACAGCAACTTGTGGGTTATACGTTTCAGCAAAACCACAAACAAAAACATCTGCCTACGGTATTGATCCCAGGCCGTCCCGGTTGCCACAGAAGTCAATGCTCAGTTCCCTTACTTTTCTTTACGTTCCAAGAACCATTTCATGTGATGCTGCACTCCGATGTTTCTTCTTTTATTTCTCCTGCGAATACTTCAATGTCAAAATCTATGCTCTGGCCCCACTACTGAATAGCAGTGGTATGAATTTTATAGCACGATCGTTCATCCTCAGTAAACTACTTTGGTATGGTGGCCATGTTTGTGTGCTTTTTCGATCCGGTGGACCATGTTGACTAGGACTTCGGTCCTTCCAGGTTGAAGGGGAGCAACCAGACTAATATCATCTAAGCTCACAGGTTTGAATAAGGGTGCTTGGACAGTGAGGCACGAATCTATCAGTATACAGTAGAATATTATTTGTAGGTGCAGCTAGGCTGTCCTCCGGATCATAGGATAGGCAACTAAAAAAGGTACTCTCAGAGAGAAGATACTCCGATTGTCCGACGGCTGACCGTGACGACTATTCGACGTAGCTTACAATACATCTATTGCGAGCTGCAGTAATCGTCTTATTTACTACATTCCCCAGCTTATTTGGGCCTCTACTGATAGATAAGTCAGACCTTCGAGATGCTGATTGCTGGTGCGGTTTTAAAGTAGACCCTACATCCTGTTGTCTCGCAGGTTAGTTTTTAGAGTCAAAGACTCCGGGCGAGGTCCCCTAAAAACATCTACTTCCTTTTGCTTCACAGGTTGAACGGTTGAGTTAGAGACTCACTCTGAAGTCTCATCTATCAGTCTAAGGAAATACGTATGGACGCCAGACATTGTCAGTGTAGACATAGAATATGCGTGCACTGTTGGGTCGGTGTGACACCAGACGGTCGGAACGCTGCACCGCACTAATCGCCGTGAGATCGAGGTTGAAGCTTTGAATGTCTCAAGGCTTACAGACCAACATAAGCCATGTAAAACAAGTACTGAATACATCTTTTGTTGAATAAATCACCCTGATGGAGGTGCTCAGGAGCACGGCTTCTGTTTTGCAGTACTCGAACGCATAAGTTATTGAATACCAGGCAAACAGTACGGCACCAGCCCTCGAATCACGTCCATGTGCATGCGAATCAGTCAAGATAAAACTGCCAAATTTCCTAGTGTATACTTTGTAAATAATTACCACAGTGACGACAAAGGACCAGGTTTATGATCGGCAGTCCGCCACAATTCGTTTGACACCGGTGAGTGACTGACAGTTCGTACTGGATGAATTCCATGATGGAGTTGCACACATCTCAACAGCTTGGCCGAGTGCCTTCGGACCAGAAGGCATTAGTACAGTCAACGTGAAAAGTGCCCACCTGCTCTACCTTTGGGGTATTCACCAGCTGACTATCAAAAGCACCCAATTCCAGCTGGATACGAGCGATATCACGACATGAACTAGTCCACAGAACGATTATCGCTATTTGCTTGATTACGTGATCGGGCGAAAGCGCAACATTATCCAAGTGCTTATCAAGAGAGAGATGCATGGAGATGAAGGTAGTACAGACCATATATTGAATAGGATGAAATTATTCATTCCTGTTTTCAGATCTGTTCAGGGTAGATCATACGGACAACGGAAGAAACCGCATGATAGACGACTGAAGAACTTAAAGACGAAGATAGCAGTTCAGCATGCATCTATCGTTCGTCAGAATCACGCTCCTGTATACACTACAGTCACTGATGTGCAGCAGCACTCTAGAGAAAAGATCACGGCAGCAGCTACTGAGTCCATGGGCATTCATCACTAGAAACGGCCGGATTGGTTCGACTACGACGATATACTTATCTCTAGCTTGACACGAGTGAAGAGTGAAGCATTTATTGTTTCCCGATTGGGCTCGGGTAATGAAGCCCAAAGAAGTACGTTCGGAATTGTTGGCCATCAACTGGTCAAGCAGCTTTGCGGAATTAAAGATTAGAGGTGAGAAAACTCAAAGTTATTCTAGGTTTACGTTAACCGCTAACAACACTGAGTCCTATGATTCGATTGCGGCGATGTTTGGTCCACACATCCACGGAAACTGGCGTTTTTTGCGCACAAATGGAGGAAATCGTGAATGGATGACATAAGCACTTGGGTGGCCGACTGAACCCGCCTGCTATTACTGGTTGGGAGATTGTAAGTGGTTCGCCGCAACCAGCCATCAAAACTCCACTTGACCTCGCCCTATATTTAACAGACGGCTATCGTACAACTATGGGGCAGAAAGGTTGGGGGTTAAGGTAGATTATCGGGGAAATCCAGAAGCATGATGGACCAGTTTTATAGCATGCTTTGCTCTAGTTAGTTCACTTTTTCTGGGAATAGGAAGTTATCCCTGAAAAATCCAAGGTGCCCTGAACGTACCTTTGTTTAGAAGTAAAGGTAGCAAGAAGAGCACTGACAATTATCTACTCAGCCGCGATG
This sequence comes from Paragonimus heterotremus, assembly GCA_013368495.1. Lineage (NCBI taxonomy): Eukaryota > Metazoa > Platyhelminthes > Trematoda > Plagiorchiida > Troglotrematidae > Paragonimus > Paragonimus heterotremus. The sequence continues at coordinate 40,121 of LUCH01002574.1, forward strand.
GAACGTTGTCAGTACGAATTTTGCTGAACGGACTCAGTATGGAAGTATTGGAGACCAGCCTCTCAAACAACGGTGTGAATTTCGAGTAAATTGCAGTTCGACTGACATTCCGTTCTCTCTTTGACAGTTTTAAGAGAAATGCCTCGCGCCCAACCAGCCACTCTGTGTCCTTCTTGTGGGGTTCACCAAGGTATTTGACTCCGTGACTTGTGAGACATTGTGGACAGTGCTTATTAAGATTGGGTAACCAGGTAAGCTTCGCAAGTTAGTCACAGCGTTGCATATGAGTATGCAGACGAAGTTGCAATCGTATTGATCGACCTGTGATGGATATGACGTTGTGTCCCATATCTACCCTAATTCAGTTTGCTTGATATTAGTGTTGTCCTTCAAAAACTGAAGGAGAGTGGTGATGTTGGATATGGCACGGATGGCCACTTGATAAATATTCGACGTTTCAGCAACCTAAGTCTTCGACGTAATTCAACGATGTGTATAATTTTGTTTGCAGATGACAATGCGCTATTTGCACACACCGAAATTGAAATTCAGCGACTGTCCACAACTTTTGCAATCACGTCACTCAAATTCGGTTTGGATACCAACACATGTGAGGCAGTTTTTTCCGTTCAGCCTTCTTCTGACGGTGGTGTTACGTCTACACCTGGCGTTCGCATCCATGGAGACACTGTGGGTGGCTTCACAGACTTCAGTTATTCTGGTGGTAATCTATCGAGAGACCTGTCAGTGGACTGCCAGTTGAGCACGTGTAGCAAAGGATAGTGTTGTTTACGGACGTCTTGATAGACGTGTTTGGAGGAACCACTGTCTGAAGCCCAGCACTGATTTCTTTGTCTGCTGCTCAATGATGTTGTTTATACTGCTGTACGGCAGAATTTGCGGCGTTTTAGCTGCATCTACTTACAAAGTCTCCAACGCCTCTTGACTATTTCCTGGTTGCGTATGGTTCCAACACTGAGACACTTGGGTGTTGGCCACGTTGATGCTCAATCATTTTTGTTGGCAAGGTCAAGTCTATAGGATGTGGGTGAATAGATTCGGATGTCACTGTTGTACGGATAATCGAAAGCATGTAGGCAAAATCCTGGTGATCAGAGTCCACGTTACCAGGATGTATTCCACGTATTTTTAGTGTTGTAATTTCAAATTTGGAACTTTTAAGGAACTAGTCTCGAACCTCACGGTTTAGTAGAATACGATTAGGAAGGATATCCAAAGGTTCACTGAACGACAGTTGTGCAACCGTGAGTTGAATTAGGCGGTAATCGAGGGAAATATATGTCCTAGGTCATTATGACATGACAGCGTCAATTGGCGTTGAATTTAGCCGCAAGTGCGCTAACCGTCTCGGTTTTTCAGGTCATTAACGAACTCACAGTACACCGTCAACAACCACTATCGCTTGGTAAATCATCCGCTTTCCCTTCCAGATACCGGTGGCCTTCTACTCCTTATTTTCTGCCGCTTTGTTGGTGCGGTGTAGGACGAAAGCTTTGTCGGTTTAGCGGTTCAACTTTAAATCTGCTTCCCTTCCTCATCTTGTCTAGAATGCAATAATGTATCCTCCTTCACTGAACCACTTTTTTCCCAGTTCAGACCCTACCATTGGAATCCCACTATTTTTTGTTTTTGAGGGCTAAATTGAAACTTTTATACTATCCTGACAATTGGCTAACCAGCACTGGGCGGCTGGACAGAAGGACATCCACTCGCATGCTTCCTGGTCTCACTCCTTCTAGTTTACATTGGATACGTGTTGTGTGAGCGGGACCACGATTGGTACAGTCCAAGATACTTGCGTTGCGCGTCCTTTGGTTTCTAATACTCTGGTGGGCTAATTCGAAACGTGTAGCCCAAATCATGTGGCTTCTGCATTTATTCTTGCTAATCTTGTTTAACTCTGTTATGTAAACACCAATATTGAAATACTTACTTGATTAGATTCAGGGAAATTTGCGATTCAATGTATTGCGCAGTCTTCTGGTTCTGACCTCAGTTTTCAGATTTGTTGCTAAAAGTTCGGGGATGCGGATCATTTCAAATCGAATACCACCTACGCTTTTCCTAGTCTTTGCACTTAGATGGGCTTTCCAACCAACCTAATTTGAAATGCCAAGATGAGCAGGCAAGCTGAACACTACTCGCAAAATGCTGTGAATAAACTTTACAGGCCTGTTGTTCAACTGGCCAGTCTCCTTAACATGAGGGCCGAAGTGAAAATTCTGGCCCGGGAGAGAATCTGCGCTAATGGTGAGTTCTAATGAAAGGGTAATTCGAATCAAGTGACTACTTTCGAGGTGGACTAGCCCAAAGGCTTATCGAAGTGCGAGAGCTGCTCTCAAGTGCGAGTGGTGTTCAATATGACTTTATGAAATTCCTTAGATTTCTACTAATAAGGTGGACGTGCATCAGTTGGTTAATTGAAGACAGCAACCTCAACCTAACTGAGAACTCTTGATCACGGAGTTATCGATCGAATTGAACAGCGCGATTCTGTTCATCCTCTTTTCGAAATGACTTGATAGGCTGAACACTATTTACGTAAGTTTGCGACTGGGCGTTTGGATGTAATATATCGGCCATGCCCGTTGCGAGGTTACTAGAGTTGCAGTCAACAATTTAGTTTCACAAACATTTGCAGCACAGTGCAACTTCCGGTGCGGACGAGGAGACGCCTTACTGGTGAGCACGCAGAAGAGCAGAACCCGAATCTTGTATTTCATTCTGTGTTGGGCCAGCCGAATGTCTTAAATGACTACGGAGACCGTAATCAATTGTGGGTCATACTCGGTCTGAAACAACAAAGAATCTTAATCACGACAATGTTAGAAGGTGAGCAGTCCTGTGGTGCAAGCAGACACCTTACTAATTAGTAAACTCGATAGCTCTATTAAATCGACAAGGGTTATGAGCCATCATGGTCTCAGACAGGCGTGGACAGTAAAGCGACATCGTTTATTTTTCTGCGGTGCAATGATGTGCAACGTTGAATTAGTTTAAAAATGTCCAGGTCTTAGCTTTCAAACAAATGCTGCGGTGCATACGGAAGATCACTGGACGACTTTGCTGGCCGATATGTGTCACCTATTATGTTTTGAGAGGTCCATTATTAAGGATGAATGAAGATAGAAAAGAAGAGTAATTAACTGTAGTTAGGTGAGACCGGCGCAGAGGTTGCTGATCGACACTTAATACATTAGTCAGTTAGTGAAACATTTCAACACAGTTCAAGTCGACACTGTCCGGACGACAGTGGAGGTGTTGACCTCTTCCCTGAGAGAGGGTTGCATGTTTTGCAGTGAAACGAGGTGACGCGTCGGGGGTGTATTCAAAGTCACTGGCGTCACTTAACTGCTTATAGTGAATGATGAACACATATTACAGATTTATTGTCAAGTTTCACTTCACGTATCAGCAACGGTCAGTAGGAAAATGCCAGTAGGGAAATGTTTTGTACATGTGTCTAGCACTAAGACATTGTCTACTATGTTTCGTGGACATGGGCCTGGAATGAACGAAAAAAGTCTGGCGGGGGAGGTATAGGAAAGGGAATAGAAGTCGATATCTGCACGGCTTTGGTGGTATTCGCTAATTCAGGACGCACGTAGCAACAGAGAAACACCTCTCTGAAGCTTATTGGTGGCGTATATGAAGTGGCTGTCACTGGTGTATTAATTTACGCTTGTGGAACTTGGCAGCTCGAGACAGAACACATGTACTCTCAAGATACTTGGCCGCAGACGTTCGGATCCGATCACTAGTATCGGTTGGCACCAACGAGTAGGCAACGGAGAGGTTATAGAGCGGGTATTTAGTACGGATTGCAAACCGAGTTGTTCTGTTCATTCTTTAAGTTTACTTGTACATCAGTGGTTGGGATACGTGTTAAGAATACCCGCTAGTCATCTGCCGCATCGAACACTGCTGGTGCTACGACCGACTGGATTAAACAGTCAGGTGGACAGATCATGACCTGGCGTAAAGGAATGAAGTCGGAATGAAGTTGACTAATTTATGTCGGGTTCGTGTCCTAGGCTAATGCCTTCGCGACTCAAACAGTCGATGGCTGCTTGCGCTATATAAGATGGCGACTAATCAAGCCCCGTCAAGTCAGTTAACGTTGTATGGCGGAGTTGTATGTGAAGTGAGTTCACTGAATGATGCATTGGTTCCACTCACAGTTTGGTGTTTGTTTCCATGGTATGGGCACCTTAAGGTTATGTGCTTAACTGAAGACGTATTTGTTCCTAATAATCAGGTTCCGTGCTGTTTTAGTTTTCTTGACTGGAGCTTGAATTTTTCCTCATGGTTATTGGTGCAAGCATCAGCTATGGCTGTTGATGAGTCACTACCCTCTGTTATAATGCAGATGGATATCCGAACTGAAAGCTGAACTGAAAGCTTTTCTGACACGAGAAGTGTGTATCCTAGGTTCAACTATTCTCGATTGTCTAAGCAGTAGCATATAGTTGTCAAAAGATCCCACGATGTGTGATAAATTTTCGCAGCACCTTTACGAGTGTATACTGCAATTATCAATGTACATGTATATTTCCTTCAAAATCGAACTGTACGGTAATAATGTGAGAAAAAGTAAATCGCAAAATCTGGAGAATGACAGTGAAAATGAGCGGAAACGTTTGCTTGATCAGAAGCAGCCAACTCATCAAAACACTGACAGTCAATTTTTTTTCGCCTCTGGAGTATACGCTTCTGGAGGCAAAACTTCGTTTTGCCCTACATATTGTGCAACATTTTGCTCTTTTTTTTTATCTACCTTCAAGTTCACATCGAGGTAAAATCACTTCAGGGTTCTCAAGGAGAATGGTGAGAGCAATTTACACTAGCATTTTTTAAATAAGCTTATTCAACTTTTGAAGTACACCAAAATTCTTGCTCTGTATGTGGTATTCTGTTGCATAGCGTGAACTGGTAATTTTGCTCAAAAGAAGGATCTTGAATTAGAATTAATTGAAATATGGAGTGGACATACAAGTTTTTCGCTGGTTGTGTGGTTCGTAACGTACATCCGCTTTGTGATGTCGAAGGCCTGATCTCCGCTCTTCACATACAGTCGGAGAATGATACAACTAGTCAGACACAGGCAAACAATTGCTAATATTCACAGCTGCTCAGCCCCAATTGGCGTTGATGTCTCCCGATCCCGACGTTGTATATTACTTTACATAAAATTGGACTGCATCAATCCAGGAGTAAGTATACCTAGTAGGGATGCGGACCATTCACGGTATAATAGTCACTTGCTTACTTCGTCGTCATCATCACAACTTAGGGCATCACTGACATTTTTTTCCACTTTCAAATCTGAAATCGGATAAGATATAACGCCAGGTAACTGTGACCTTGGGTAGACGTGCGCTACTACATTGATCGATTTTGTTTCACGCAATCAACGCGGCTGAATCGTTCAAAGTTCAGCAGAGGTCAGTCCAGTGGCTTGGATTGTCGATCATTAGACAGCTGGAGAAAAAATGAACAGGGTCAAGTAGCATTAGCTACTTAGATAATCCATGACTAAAAAATACGACTGTCTTCCGCAAATCAATATACTTCACAGAACCTTGTCCTAAATACCCACTAACGCAGAATAAAGAACGCAATTTCTGCTACTATTATTTAGTTTGTAACAATGAGTGATTTCACAGTGTTAAGTATCGCTTAATTCTCCTCACCATTGGTGAAATGTGTGCTTTGAAACCACTTTAAGTTCTTAATAATTCTCCGAAATTAGTGTGGGTTCCCTGCGCCGACTCATGCTCTGTAGACTATACTGAACAACTTTGGGTGCAGCGCCATAAGAACAAACAAGTCTTCAGTTTGACAGGCGGTGTGTGGCAAGTGCGGACTGAATCATGTGTTCACCGATGGAGTAATCAGGCAAGACTCCTATATTCTGGGCTCATTCTAACGAAAATTTGAACTTTGTGGTTCCTCTCATCAGTTCTCTAGCAGTAAGTCACATCATATATATGTGTATGTATATAATGCCCAACGTAGTAATTGGAGTTCAAATAGTTTTCGATTGGATTTGCTATGATTTTTCATGCATGACTGAATATGGAATAGCATTTGTAATACTATACATATCATCATCTGGTCCGGGACGGTATCTTATCGCCGTTTGTTTAAATGCCCTAGGATTTGTTGTGTGAGCTTTTGAAGAACTCGTCAAAGGGCTGACGGCTGTTCTAGGGTTATATATTTTATCGTTGTTGTACTACCCAAACACTTTCGATGAACGCACCGAGTAAACAAGCGGACGTAGACCGGGCGACGAGGCGGCGTCCCTCGTGTTGGTTCAAGTGCATCATGGTTATGTTAACTGACGAGTAAGGATTTCGCCTAAGGAAGTTGGGCGTCGTAAGACGTGTGCGTTATTTTAAAGGTGTCGCAAGTTTTCCACTAGACGATGTGATAGTGATTTGGTTCATGCACGGTCTGTCATTTCATCAGCTGGGGTGAGGGAGTTGGTTTAACTTGGGTACACTTTCAGTGATTTAAGCCACAAAGAACCAATAATAATACTGGCCGTCCATAATGGCCAGTTATTTCAAGGTGAATCCCTGATGTAAACTTTCACTGAAGTTCACATCGCCTCACAACATTGAACCGTTCATTTACTTGCCTTTAACTCTGCAGAGTATCGTTTGGATCACTTCAAAAATGATGTTGAAGGATACGTTTTGTAGACTTTTTCTCATCAGAAAGTCAGCCACATGACGCATCACGGACAATTGGCTTACGTTACCTAAGTGGTAGATAACGAGAGGCAGTGCAACCTGGGCAGGCTAGTTTAGTTTCAAGTTGAATGACCGGTACTTAAAACTCCAACTCATTCCACTTATCCAGTAGTTACTCCACATCTGCGGGCACAGACGCTGTTCATTTGCGTATCCGAACCCTCATGGCTAACGCATGTTCACTCTTACTTCCTTCTGACGAAACCCAGCGTTCTTCGATGATCACCTGTGTTTCTTTAAAAAAAATGAACCCACGCACGTCAATGGATCATTTGTTTTACGCGAAAAAGATTTTAAACAGTCCATATAAATTTGAAACACTGAGTTCCCTTTAACCACTTCATCAGAGCAGAAAAAAGACATATGTTGCGATATGTTAACATTTCGTTTACTCTCATCAGTCGCAAACGTAAAACATTCCAGTTATATACATCATACAGATAAGGATAGACAGGGATTAGACACACATACAAGCACACCAATTATTATGTAATCACGACCATGGCAACCCAATAGGTTGTCTCAACCACTTTTGTGCACACAGCGTCGGCTGGAAAGTTCGGATTAGCATCGCTTCACAGAAAGCTAACAACTTCGGGTTTCGATTGCGCAACAATATCTTGAATGAGTTAACTGGGTCAACTTGGAGACCTGTTGTCATGAGATGTTTAGCAATCGATGAGGTTGGATTTCGAGCCGTCAGTGCACCTAACTGAGAGTGATGAGTCATCTGTTGTTTCAACCACTTCGGGATGTGTTGGGCGACTCGCTGTGATAGTTGTCGACCTGTTCTGTCTATGTAAACGTCACTGCAACTGCAAGTGAACTGGTACACAACATGGGAGACAGAACAACTTGACAAACTACTTTCGCGATTGTGGAGAACTAGTCCTCTGGTGGTTTGAAATAAGCGCAACTGAGCAGCCGCATATGTTCGCGCCAGAGCAGACTTCTATTTGTGCATTATATCATTGGCTAAGTGGTCACCCTTGAATGGTAAGAATAGGAAAACATCCTTCTTTTGAGCCGTCAGTATGGGGTCAGTGCTCTTCTTCGCCGTATTATGCGCCTCTATAAATTTATCGGGGTATCCATTCGCTAGTAAGGTTTGTCTCAGCAACTCCTGCTATGTCCGCAGAGTATCCGGGGTGCAAATACGCCTGGCTCTGTGAAACAGTGTCTTAATTAAACCCCGTTTGTATGCAATGGGAACAAAACTGGAAAACTGAAGATATTGCCCCCCCTATGTCGCTTTGCGGTGAACTGAGCGCTGTAACGTGCCATCCATACGTCATATGCGGCTGCTCAGTTGCGCTTATTTCAAACCACCAGAGGACTAGTTCTCCACAATCGCGAAAGTAGTTTGTCAAGTTGTTCTGTCTCCCATGTTGTGTACCAGTTCACTTGCAGTTGCAGTGACGTTTACATAGACAGAACAGGTCGACAACTATCACAGCGAGTCGCCCAACACATCCCGAAGTGGTTGAAACAACAGATGACTCATCACTCTCAGTTAGGTGCACTGACGGCTCGAAATCCAACCTCATCGATTGCTAAACATCTCATGACAACAGGTCTCCAAGTTGACCCAGTTAACTCATTCAAGATATTGTTGCGCAATCGAAACCCGAAGTTGTTAGCTTTCTGTGAAGCGATGCTAATCCGAACTTTCCAGCCGACGCTGTGTGCACAAAAGTGGTTGAGACAACCTATTGGGTTGCCATGGTCGTGATTACATAATAATTGGTGTGCTTGTATGTGTGTCTAATCCCTGTCTATCCTTATCTGTATGATGTATATAACTGGAATGTTTTACGTTTGCGACTGATGAGAGTAAACGAAATGTTAACATATCGCAACATATGTCTTTTTTCTGCTCTGATGAAGTCCATATAAAACCAAACTAATCGTGTGCATTGATGTTATATCCCGAATCATGAAACTTTTGAAAATTGTAGGTGATTATCAAAACGCAGTCATTATCAACGAGTTGTTCTGCTAAAAAGCATAAACTCCTTACTCCAAATATTTATTGACTTAGAAGTGAGATTTCGAAACCGTAATTTATCTCTTTAGTTTCTTGACAGCATGTAAATTATTTGAAGTATTGCTTAGCAATTCTGACTAGATCGGATATTCCGAACGACTTCAAAAGTTCTAATAGTCGATGGGAGTTGACAAGCATTAACTGTCTTTTCGGGAAGATCCGACAAAGTACAAATTACTTACGAGCAAAAGTGGTTAAGCGTTCGGATGTGGTAAGTTGGTCACGCTTAATGTGGAGCCAGTGGAGTTGTGGTAGGCACGATAATATACTCACCAAATAAATTAACGATGTACTCAGTCATCATACCGAAGCAGTTCATGAATTCGATCGGCCAAGCTGGCTAGATGCTGCGTGGCTGCGATATGACAAACACATATGGTCACGTAAGTCATCTAAAATGGATCGAAACGTGTTGTCGGCTAGTCTGGACCTGTTAAACGCAACTTTTACTTAACCGATTTTAACAGCCTAAGAATCTTCTAACGGCTCACATCTGCAGGCATTTGATGAGCAACGGTAATTCATTCCGAATTATGCATAAACTGTCAGCAAAAACTAACCCAACCGGCTAAGGAAATCTAGAACTCTGTTTTCTATAGACCAGAACAAATCACGCTGATGACTGCTGCTTCAGGCGAGGACGGCCCAACGCACTACGAAGCTGTTTCTCGTCGGCGGTATCTGCAGCTCACATCGCGATGTGCCGAGTTACGGGAGGCGATGGCCAAGCAACGTGCAGCTACCGCACGGAAGTTCACACAGGATCGCCGCGCCGGTGACATAAAAGGCCAGCTCATAGGACCCGGAAGTAAGCTGATCTACCTTCTCTAACATTTCCGTTTTATTTTAACGGCACATGGTTTAGTAACTCTATGAAATCATGTACTCAGAAATGAAGTAATTATTAATGGATAACAGTTTAGTCTGGTGTCTCGTATTGAATCAGAACAAAGGATTATTTCAGGGTTACTTCAGGTACAGCGGTTAGAAGATGACGTACTAAAACAGAGTCAATTAAGAGGGAATGACGAGTCTGTGGTACGGCCCAGTTGTACACCGATACGAATAGCAAACGAGATCTGATAGACAAGTGAATGACCATCATAGAATATTTAGCTCTGACAACTTCACGATCATGTTCAATCACAAACGCTACCAAGATTATTTTTTGGGCGAATCATATCACCGACACATCTTTCATTAGTACTGGTTATTTTTAGAATATACGGTTGATAGATTTTACGTGTTACACACTGATTTAGAACCTTACATATGTAGCAACAGAGGATTATGAACTCACATGGTGGCATTTGGTGTGTTTGTCATAACCAGAACTTCATTGTGTGCATTATCTTGATAGTCTTGTAATAGAAATCGTTAGGGAAGATGGTAGATGTTTTGTTTCACAGGTACCTTGATGGAGTAGTCTGTGCAGTAAGGGTGAACAATAGATAAGGCAGTAGAAACTGAACAGAAACTGCCCCATGAATGACCTCCAACTCCCATTTGCAACTCGGTTGTTCAGGTTCACTACGTAAATGCGTTGATGCAAACTGTCTGGGAATGAGCCTAGGGTATTTAGCAATTAGACCGTCATCCATTTTCCCTCTTGTCACTTCTAAGCTACGACTCTTCTTCTTGGTAATATGAGGACTAATTTCTAACGAGATTCACTGGTGAATTGCTATGAACGTTGTTGTTTTTGGCTCCATTATTATTGATGGTTATTATGATAGTGACTGAGTAGGTAGTGATGATGATGAAAAAATAGAAGACTGTTCAAGAAAGGGAGAAAAAATAATATTGATTACGATTATTATCATATTACATATTGCTGTCGTGCAGTAACATCATCAACCTGGCTGATCCGCAGTAACACAAAGTTTAGATTTTCTATGAACGGGTCGTCAAAAGTGATTTGGTGACCTGACATTTTATCAGTATGATTGATCGCAGGTTTTGGATAATGTTTACAGATTTTTCCGGGATATTAAATTTATGCACTTAATACCCACACGTAACGTATATTTGACTCGTAAGGGTCTTTGACTATGATGATCCTTGTCAGAGCTATTGCTGACGTAGATACTAACTAAACATTGACTGACTAGTTAGTCAGCTAACCTCAGAGACGAGTAATTAGTTCTCATCAATGGTATTCCAGGGTCCTACATCTAAGGATGCATTGATATTCAACCTCCTGCCTTTCAGGTTCAGCTTTTGCTCGATCCTCAGTACACGTTCAGACGGGGCTATTTCTAGAAGAGTTGACTGAGCAAATCGAACAAGATGATTTTGCAACGCAGACTGATTACTTTTTGGATCGGCCGCCAACTCCACTGTACGTTCCGGCCAAAACTGGAGTGGATGTGGAAACTCAAATTTATGGAAACGATGTACGTATCAGTTGATCGAATAGACTAACCAACCGGCTACTTCATTCAGCTGACACTAATTAGTTGACTAAAGTTGGTTTTGTTGGTGGGGTTCGGCGAAACAAAGGTTTCATATAGATTGAACATCACCCGCAATTTATCACGTCTGTGGCATTCTCATAGATTTTCCAGTCGTCTTCTTTCGAAAAGAAGGCACTAGACTCGAGTTTTGTTCTCGCTAGAGCCTGTCAGTAGTGAATATCCTTGCCATTACCTGGACTAGAACTATGGCCACGCTTTCATGAGGCAACCGCGTTGACCACTGCACCATTGACCTCACATTAGGCACGACCGAATTATCATATGTGAACACTCAAATACTTTCGCTTGTGAGTAATGATCAGGTTGTCCGATTACCTCGAGAGGAGACACAGTTACTATCTGTTAACTCCAATCGATGACCTCTCGACTAGGACTTCTCCCCCAAGTTGATATCACAGTGGTCACTTTTTGAGGGGTATTTTGATTTTGGCTCTCATTGTAACTATCGCAGTACTATTTTTTACACTTCTAATACACATCCTGATTGTTTAAAGTCATATCAGGTCCACTGCTGATCCAGAAATACTTTAAGATGGTGATTGGGTGAATTTTCTTCCGTATATACCCATTTGAATAGAAATATGCAATTTTGGTCACAAGTTCATAAGTGATAACCCGCTTCCTCTTAGTTTGAGACAGCTGACGCAGTGGTTAACGTAGTCACTTCACGTGAATGCAAAGTAGAATTCACACAGTGATGAAAATTAGCATTACTGATTAGATCCAACAACTACAAACCTCTAGTTTATTGAGAGTTACTCATTACTACCTCTTAAATATGCAGACCACTGTTTTGAATATATTAGCACGTAGAGTTTGGCCGAGAATTTTTAATGAAATTCCTGTATATCTTACCACCCTTGTATTCAGTTTGCAGTCACTCGCTCAGTGTTTCTTGGTGTGCTACTTTTTACAATTTGTATATCACGCTTTGACAGCTTTTCGATTTTGAACTTGAAGTCCAACCGATACTGGAGGTTCTTGTTGGCAAAACCGTTGAACAAGCGCTTTTGGAAGTGATGGAAGAAGAGGAGCTTGCAGATTTGCGTTGTCAACAGGAAGTGCTCCAGGAGATCCACAATGCTGACCTGGCCGAAGTTGCTCGACTTGAAGATAGGAACAGACGTTATGAGTAAGTCTTTGGAGCAATTCAACGCAAAAGTCGTCAAACATACAAGGACTCAGTAGGGTATTTAGGGTGCGTGGACCAGTTAGGCACCTGGCTCAGTCAAGACATAAATAACTGGTCACATCTGTCGCATTCCCGTAGACGTTTCATTCAGCCCTTTTCGAAAAAACACCGTACTCAAATTTCGCCTTTATTAGGGCTTGTAAGTAATGCGTATCTTCGCCATGGCCAGGACTAGAACATATGATGATACAGTCGTGCCAAATGTGGGGTAAACGGCGCAGTGTCAATGCTTTTATCTTACGAAACATAGCTGAAGTTCAAGTCCTAGCAGCAGTAAGGATATGCACTTCTAATGAGTGCCATCAGAAACGAAATTTGCGTCTGGTGCTTCCTTTCAAAAGGAGTTGACTGAAAAATCTGTGGGAATCTAACAGTTACGACCAACTGTGAGTGTTGTTCAATTTACATCAACCAAATCCTCCACTACTTATTAGTAGTGGATTGTTACGATGAAGATGGTGAGGAGTAAACCATGTGTAAGCCAGCACACAACTGTCCACACACTATAACATGGTTGGCAGCATCTGCCACCTGAGTGGTCCAGCCTTGTGCTCGAAGTCAGAGGACATCTACGCATAGCCGTAAACACAAGTGGCTCACGCTTCACCACTTGTGGTTCCACTCACACATCTCGTATCCAGTGTGAACCTTAAGTCATAAGGACAGCAGACTTGCGAGTGGAGGTCTGTGATGTTCACCTGGCCAACGCTGGTTGACCAAAAGATAGGCTACTGTAAAAGTGAGACTATTATCTCTCGACAACAAAATTAAGGGGATTTTAACGATAAGACCTAAGGAAAGAATATATATATATATATATATATATATATATATCGAAAGTCCAAAGTGAGCCACTATTTGAAACATGGTTAACTATTAGTACATTTTATTTTGGATGTAGAAAATAACTTACTTCAAATTTTGATTATGAAATCAAGCGTAAACCTCAGGATATATTAGACTAAAAAAGCTAGTGGCTATAAAGGTAGTGAGCCACTATGGCATACATATATGAAACCAGGAATCTTTGATTGATACAAATAATTACTACATAGTTGAATTAGCTTGTGTGTACTTGGCTCACCTTCAGTCATCTTCTTGATGGTTCGTTGTGAGCGCACTAATGACCAAGAAGTCGTTGACCGCAATCACTCTACCGACCGCACTCGTCGCAGCGTTATACGGTCAGGCCATCACTGCTCACTATGTCGACGCTTTTCTTAATAATCGCTCCCTCGAATTCATGGTATCTCAGCCGTTTCTCATTGGAGTTTCAGAACCCACTCGGAATCCCAGTCTTCAAGGTGATCCTGTTCAAATTTGTGTCCTTTCCTAAGGTAAGATCTCGTCACAGTGTAGAAGACATACTCAAGCAGCATCCCAGTATCCCAGCTTCTTGAAAACCAGGTTATCACCTGCCCACATTTGTGTACTAGTACTCTCAGCTGATGTAGTGTATCAGCCAACGGCGATGACTGGAAATTAACATGGACTCAAATCCATCCACGTGCACTTAAAAATGTCTGACAGTTGTCGCGATTGTGTCTTAACATCATATGTACACCCAATATACTATAGATAAAAAATACACCTTCAGCACCTTCCACTGTCGTATTGTTCAGATCTTACGAAGATACAACAACGTTAACAACATTAAGCGGTTTGTCTTATGTATTCAGGATTTAATTCTTCTAGGTATACCTTCTACGGTACTCGAAAACTCTTCTTTTGACTATGAAGGCTTGCGCTGCAAAATTCAGAGAAAAATCCGTTGACAGATTACCACCCAATAAATAGGAGTCTGGGCAACCGTCCAGAATGTTTTTACTGAGGCGGATTTTAGGTGTTTGTATTACATTTCCGCCCTGACTAGCTGCATTCATGAAAATGCCTTACCTGTGTTGCCATCCATCACAAGGTTGTTGTCCGCTTGATGCGGTTCCTATTCATAAGGTGCAGCTAAAGCACCATCGTCTACCAACATCAGTGTGCGGACGCTTGAATTACTTATGTGTGCATACACATCTTGGTTGCTTAAATGATAGAACGACTCACCTAGCGTTTATCGATAGATAAACCTTCGAGGAACGCGCAAGTGTGTTCAGTTGTTCAACACTTAGGTTGTCGAACATTAAACTGAACAAACCGCAAATACTTGATGCTCGATGAGGCTGTGCTAACCAGTCACAGCGAACCAACCCGCCACGTTTAAATTGTATTTATGTAATAAGTGAATGGCTTTCTTAAAACCTGTTTGAAAATGCGATTTTGTGAAGTTTGCATGTATCAGAACGTTTGCAGTAATCTGAATTAAGAACTTTAAAAGGCCTAGAATTCATAATCGAATTGAGACATCTCACGCAACTAATAAGGAGAAGTCCTCGGACTGGTTGCACTAAGTAGTTCTTATTCATGAAACAAGAAGACGAATTTATGGATGTAAAACAATATTAAAGAAATCGCAGTATCTTATTGGCTGATCGTATTGGCAAATACAAAGTCACAAACTGTATGCTAGTTGGTGCAATACGGAACAAATAACTTAGCAAAGAACGGAAAGCGCAATACTGAGACTGTTCATCCAGTGCTGATGTGTTATTTTTAACACGACGCTTGGATTTATCCCCTTCTGGATCCTTTATTGTGTTGGGGTTTGGATAAACGGTGAATCGAGCAGATTTTCTTCACAACGTTCTCCCAGGGAAAAACATTTTTGCGTTTGCTCATTCCTTAACGGCGGTCAGTAGTAATTAGTTGGTTTAATTACCTGGTTTTTGTAGTCAGACTGCCAGAATATGTTTGATCTGCTCAATCGCGTTACTGACTTTCATTGCCAATCTGAATTGGCGTTTATGCATTGTGCATTTTGGGACATTCAACCTAATTTTGCATTGATTAACACTAGAACAACCAAATCATATTTCTGTCGAATTTCTATTTGGAAAGTCTACACTTTCATAAAGTTCATCACATGGTTTCAGTCTTCACTGATCACTTGTAAGAAATCTGCACCAAGTATAGTACGAATGAAGTCAACCAGTTTGGGCGTGGTGTTTAACATACAGATTGAGAACATAACCTTACAAACAAGTTGTGATACTCGACGTTTGAACTACCCCGGGTGACCTTCTTCAGGAGTGTTGTAATCAAAATCACACCAACAAAGGAACGGAGGTCATGTGGAGTTTGTCGTGGTTAGGTCAACCTGCGCTGAATCGGAACTGATTGGTCGAATTCTTTTGCCCATTGAGGGCGTCGGTGTCTGATGTTATTTATCCATCCCAGCCACACTGCAGCCAGTGGTTTGCTGTCAGTGAGGTTAACCCATGCTTGTTGAGTGTAAATATTGAGAGCCTTAGTGCAACATTTTTCCGCATGGGAAGGCAGACTTGGGCTTGATCAAACCGTACGTTATGATTCTCTGACAGTGCGCATATTGCGATGGTCGAATCTTCCTCTAGCTTCTGAGATTGGTATGCGTCTTTTAGCGGAAACTACGTGTGCCTGTTGGGTTCAGCAACACTTACTTTCTATTGTCCACTTGCCTTGACATAGAAGCTATGTCAGTCGTCGCATCTGATTTCGTAGACGCAATCTGTCTGACCAATCGTGAAGATCGCACCAGTCGTTCTAAGGTATTATCTACCCGAGATACGGTCCGGATGGCGTACTGAGACAGGACAAAGCGTTTTTTTAGATGTTCGTTCACGATAAGTTATGCACATTGTAGATTGGAAATTTCTGACCTCTTTGACTCCCTTCTTAGCCGACATGCGCTTAATTATGTCTTCGATAAAGGGCTTTCGGATACTGGTTGACGGCTAACGTTCCTTTAATGCGAGAAGTCTGTTGCTTTGGACAGCTCACTGACACAAATCTTATTAGCTATATTGACGAGTGATCGGATGACTGTTCTCTTCATACCAAATGGACAAGACTAGCTGTGATACCCATCAGACTGAGTTGATTTGCGGTACACAGAATCCTGGATTCTCTACTGCCCATGAACTTTGACCAGGCAGTCTAGAAAACTAACTGAAAGCTCTCCAGTATAAGCTTCCAACGTGAATAAAAATATTGTTGCATTTTGGGTTAGGAAACTGTGGGAATTGGTCATGAGCGGTCCGTCTCCTGATTACAGATGTCATCTACAGACCACCAGCAAATTCGTGGAAGGCAGATAAGCCTGTACTTCTAAATATGCAAGGAGAAGATAAGCTACTGCATGTGCGACAAATGAACCCATGGATACGTCATCAGTTTACCTGTTGAGTGTGGAAAATGTTGAATGCAAACAAAGTTCGTGACCAGATACAGCTCCGGAAGGCGATATATTAGTACATGTACTAAGAGAGTTATCACTTTCTGATAACACTAACAATATCCATGCTACCTCTTCCCGGTAGACTGATATAGAGAGAAGTCACGTCAAAACTACGAAAAATTTCATCATCACGCAGTGTCACGTGTTAAAGTTTGTTAGTCAAACCAAAAGAATCTTTAACTTTGCTTACCAGCTTGTTCTACAAAGGTTTGGTTATACGGTTGATGAAATTGGCCAGCTTGTAAATTGGACTAGTGGTCTAGACCACACTGTTGGATACACTTTCGAAAGGTCATTGAATCGTAAAGGACGGGTACACTTCGGAATGGGAATGAATCAGGTAGTCTGCCCAAGTTTTTCTTTTATATCCCAGAGGAACGTGCTAATCTATCCTCCGACATTATTAAAGGTTCCATTGATTTTTACTCATTGATATTTTCAAAAGGTCTTGCAGCTAAGTGCTCAAACACTTTCTTTTGGTAATCTTCTTAATTAGAAATCACTGACGTTGCTTTTATTGGGTTTAGTGAGGTAGATCGACTGAGCTTACCTGGTAACACCAAGATGGTCTTGTTTCACGTTGGTTAGGTTTGAGACAGCTGGCTGTTATCGCTTAAAACGTTATAAATTCTGAATCGCGCTGCATTAGCAACGTCTGTAACTATCTTGCTTAGATCAAGTTCACCTTGGAATTTACATCCAGTGGTTCAAGTTGCTTCCGTTGGACGTTGAAATAAAGTTCTTTTTGAAACAGGCTTATCTCGCTCAGGCTGTGTAATCAAGATGAAATTCATAATAATGAGCAAGACATTCGATCGATCAATTCAGACACAGCGCAAGTTGACCTAACAACGGCAAACCTCACATGACCTCTGATTCTTTCTTGATGTGGTTTTGGTTACAACATTCCTGAGTAAGGCCACCCGAGATGATAAAAACGCACAGTATTACAACTTGCTATTAACTGACCTTCGCTGCACTGTAGTTTATTCTGAATTCTTCCAACTTGGAAACACCTCGGTGAAAAAGTTTTAGGCGATTGTACTTCTACAACGAAGTCGTCACTTTGGCGACACTGAGTGATTGCCAGGACAGCCTTGTTGAGAACAAATTGCATCGTGCCTTTCATTAGTACGCTGTTCAAACCCCAGCTTAAGTGAAAGGGTAGCTGGTCGAAGGACGCTAAAGAAGAGAATATTTTCAGCAGTCAGCTATTTTCAGTGAACCCAGCTTAGTTTAGTACGATTGTCGGCACAGTGTGTCCCAACAGTCTCGAAGTCACAACCAACTCCAATACGTATCGTCTGCTTAGGATTCTTGGCCTGATTATTGCATGTGATTATTGTATGTGAAAATATAGAAGAGCGAAAGTGAACATTATTTTCCACGGCTGACGTTCAATCGTATCCTTGACAGCCGAATTCTCTTTAGTACCAGGCCACGCATAATGCATGTACACGCTTCAAAAAGTCGCACTTGTTCACTGGTCTTCCTGGCGTGAGACCTGACCTTCCATTTCTGCGCGTACGAGTCACGCTATGTAAGCCACAAACGAAAATGCATGTCTTACAACACATATGATTCTTTTTACTGAGGCCAGATAAAAATTCACGCAAATTTTCGGCAACAAGGACTACGAAAGTAACGACACAATCGGCAGTACACAGGAGTGGGAAAAGACAAAGAAGCGGTCAGGGAAAAATAATAATCTCAGCTTTTGAAATAGCCATGTAGCTTGAATGCAGTTAACAGTACGTTGAATCCATACAGTTGCAAATGTGTGGTACTAGGCTGAACAAGATAATCACGAAGAACATTTTCAACATTTTGTTTTCGAACTGCTGGATGAGTTACACACCGTACCGGAATAATGAACTCATGCTCGTCACAGTCGTCTCTGCTGCAGTATACACTTCTAGTGAGTGATTTGACCCATTTATCAATTATGGAATGATTCACATTTGAGAATTCTGAGCTTCGGTTTGAGTTGAACCAGTGGATCGAACGATACGGCTGTTGGCTAAACTTGTTTCACCAGCTGAACTAGCACACCGTGCCGGATACATGGAGAAATTATAATAAGTCTTGCCACTTACTCATCCATCCTACTGTACACAAGGTGTCCATCAGATGGCCTCGGTAGGACTGCCAACACGGGATTATCATGCTAGCGTACATCAGCGCGGCTTCTCCACGAAGAAATTTTACTAATAGTGGTGTAAACGAAGGACGCGGATGACAAGGATTATTTAGTCATATAATCAGCACACAGAGTATATGCGTCAACACCACCTGAAGCAACAACCACATTTACATATAATATCAATACAGAGAAGTCATAGTTGACAGTGCCGAATTCATGCACAAGAAGTCCCATTTCTTGCCCGAGTGCATCCCAATGTTTCTTCTTGTATTTTCACCCGGGGCACTTCGATACTTCAATACCTGTCCCCATTCGACCATTGACGAGTAATATACTGTGATCGTTCATCCCCACTACACTAGTAAACAGATTAAAAATGTTTTGAATCACGGAGGGACCTGGGTGAAATAATTTTGAGGGTACCCCTGGATTCCAACCGATGAGAGTCAACGCATACCTTTACGAGGTGGTTGCCAAACTGGTTTATCTATTAACCTATGTTTGGTAGGTTTCGGGGGCTTGTTTTGACAGGTAAACACGTAATACGTGTGAAGCTCAACCGAAGTTTTAAATCACAGAATGCGTAGAAAGTTTAAAGCGAAGACTTGCGTACTCGACTGAAGTACTATCCTAGTTTTTACTAACCTTCTGTCTGATAGAACGAGGTAGGATTCAGAATAGATTCAGGAGATTAACATTGATTTTTGACGAAGTTTACAAGTGATCCTTTGTCTTCTTCAATGACAATCTTTAAGTAGTCCATTTGATGCATCTTCATATTGACTGGGGTATATTCACACATCCTTTTACCATCTGATAAAAATAGTAGACTATTCAACAGTTGATTACTAGACAGAAAAAGGAATGATTCTTGATGGTGGCTCGCTAGTTGATGCATTATTGTAAAATTGTACAAACTGATGTCATAAACACACTATTCAACTACCACAAAGCCATCAAGTTCTCAATCACACGTAGGTTAACGGAGATTTCGTAACTCGTGAATTATAACATGATTTTCAGGTAACAAATTTCAAAAGGAAACCACGGACGGTTTTTACACCATGTTATCTTTCGAGCTCATTTTGCTACATCTCATCAGTTGTACGCTACAGTCTGTCTGCAGTGTTCAATATGTCCTTTGATACAAAAGTTAAAAATTAACAACAAAATATAGTTGGCGGCATCCGGGACGGATTAGCCTGTCACAGTGACCAAAGCCAAAGGACGCCTGCGCTTTAAACCATCACCCCAGGTGGCTTGCGCAGCACCACTTACGGTTCCACTCACACACCACGTATCCGGTGTAAACCCAAAGGAATAAGACCAGTAGATGTGTGAGTGAGGCCTCTGTGTCCAGCCGTTCAGTGCCCGTTGGCCAATTGAATGGCTAGCACGAAAAGAAAACCCTTATATCTCGGAAAATAAACAGATAAAGAGAATGCAATGACAAGATCTAAACTGACAAAAAGACACTTGAAATGCCTGCCTGGATGGGGTCCTCGTGATCACTTAAACCGCTGGTTA
>LUCH01002574.1:63593-77854 GCA_013368495.1 Paragonimus heterotremus
CAATCACATAGTCAAGCAAGTGGTGATGACCGCTTCGTGGATGGATCCACGTCTTGATGTCGCTCGCATCCAGATGGAATCGGGGGTTCGTGACAGCCAGCTCGTGGGTAGCACACAGGCGGAGCAGACGATCACCGTTCTTGTTCACTGAACCAATGCCGTAGGGTCCAAGGACTCCCGGTCAAGCTACCGAATCGCGTCCGACTCGAGCGTTCAAGTCACTTAGACGGTCACTCACCAGCACCGACCGGATTGTGGCGGACAGTTGATCACAGAACCGATCCTTTTTCTCATCAGATTACTTTTATTATCCAATACGTTTTGACAGATACCACTTACGAACTTTTACTTTCGTTTCAGTTTAGAACTGGGATACTTTTGAACATTAACCTACTGATGTCAATCTGGGTAGTTGGGTCGAGAGCTTTGAGAAGAACACATCTTCAGCCTGCCCCCGACAGATGAGAAACTTCAGAAGAATAACTTCGAATAACTTCTTGTCGGTCTGATTTTTAACATTTATTTCAACAAAGTGACTGCGAGCTTTAGAATCTGACACATCTATTTTGCAGTTTCAGCGCTTTGTTCACATTGCGAGATAGAGTATTCACGTCAGCTTTCTCGGAATCGGAGCATCATAGGCAAATTTGGCGTCAACCGTTGGCAATTTTCATTGAACCTCTGTTACAAACCCCGATCTCATTGGATCATATGGTATTCCACGTTTAATTCTATGAGGCAATATGATCCAAATAACTGAATCCCTTAATTAGTTGGCTTGCTCCGTAGCAGCTTTTAAAGAAGTACTGTATGCCAACAGTCGTGTAGTGGCTTCAGTTTGTTTGTAGTGTTTATCAGAAGTGATGTAATGAAGATGTCGTATTTTTCTTCCAAAATTTTTGTAAATGATATGATGGAGTAGAAGAATACCTTGACGCTCTTCTCATTTCACTAATGTATCAACCTCCAGTAGGCGTTTTTGCGAAATCACGGCAGTGATTTGAAACTTTCAGTTTGGACCCAATGCACAACAGAGTTCGTCAGTAAACCGCTTGCAGCACCGGGAATTTTGCGTTTATCTGCATGCAAAAGTGAACACCTGTCAACTCCGACTGCAGTACATCAAAGACCAAGGACGATACAGTGTCTGTCTTTTCCGTCTGTGTCATTTAGTACAGATTGAGCACTAGCAAGCATTGAACATACGTTTGCGTACGTGATTCTATAATGTGAAATTCGCTTAAACCAAGATAGCGGATGGCAGAAAGCGTGGTTGATGTTATTATGAAGACCAGGAAGAGATGGCAATCTCTTTCAACAGATATGCAGAAGAAATCCGAGAGTAAATTTGCAATGTGGAGGAATTGTATAGTTTTAAACAAAAGTCGGACTAGTAAACAGCCCAAAATGTAAGTACCCATTAAAACATCTAGTTTTAAAAACAATGATTCCCAGTTATTCAAGTACCAGTTAAAACCCTGTCACGATATGGGTTGTAGAAATGTTACCAAAAGCGATGGAGTGTTTTGTGTTCCTGTATATCACAGAACATTTATGTTCATTAGAAGCGGACAGAATACAGGGAGGAAATAAAACACAAAACCTAACAATTTTGTCTTTTACTCCTAAATAGAAGTTAAGCTTCAATGGTTTTCTGATGAAGCTGAAAACGTCTTTCTCAAACACGTTACTTAAAATTTCTAATTGTTTTCAGAGAGGAGAAACAAAGAAGACGAATTCAGTATGAGGCGGCAGCCAAGCTAGCGAAGGAAACTGCTGATAAGATTGCCGCCAAGGCATTCACCAAGGCCTACTTGTCACCATTACTGAAGAGTACATATCAGCAGTTGCTTGAACGTGGATACTTCTATGACTCTGTGGAACATGGTATGAACTAAATACGTTTTTGATGTGCATTACATAATTTAAATGAAGTGAACATGTATTTCCACCCTTCTTTTTGGCGTCTGGAAGCCTAGATATACTGATTCTGTCGCGTTTAGAGTCAGACTCCTTGAATATAACGTCCCCTAAATAAAAACAGTTAGATTTTGAGGAGTGTAGACGCAGATAGTTTGGGAGGGAAAGCAGTTTGGTCTCATAAAACCCGTTCGAAATTACACACCACTAAAATACTTTGCGAAAAATGCTGACATAGACCTACACTTATAGCCAACAATGCGATTTTATTATGACGGTTGCTTGTAGTATTAAAGGTTGCAGATCTCCGCTTGCAGTCTGTCATGCTAAATACTTAACTTAGAAGACACCCAGCCGCGAAATATCCGGGATCCGGTTGAAACCCAGGTTTTCCACAGATGCATCTCCTCTAGCTCATCAACTCTACCAGACTACTTTCGGGTAATACCAACTATCATACCAATACAAAGTCTCCCATGCTGTAACTAAAAATGATAGTATATATGACTGATCTAAGTCGTGAGGTAGAAACTGTCAACAGACTAGTAGTGCCGTGTAGGTCCACGATTGCAAGCAAGCTAAACAACTGTTGGACTGCTCGGTGCTAGACAACAGCTAACCAAGGAATAACCAACTATGTACTCTTATCTGAGTTAACATCAATGCAACCAGTCTTATCCTGCCCGAGGGTCACGATAAAATTGCGCAACATGCGAAGTATTCCACTTTCTTGAAGATCTTGTTTATTCACTGTTTTTAGTTCCTTCAAATTGTTGTCCAAGTGTAGATAATTTCATCTTGCCCTCCAATTAGACGACCTTTATTTCATAGTTCAACTACGTCACCTGAGTTAACAAATTCAACTGTCCATGCTTGAAAATGAACTCACTGACATATTCTGCATTCACCTTCTCGCAATACTTAGCTCCTGTTATCATGACCGCTTAATTTTTTGTAATTGATATTGTCCCTAAACTCTGGAAGTTATTCCGACCAGTCACCAAGTGCAACGACTTAGAAAGTACTCGCCTAAATCAACTTTGCACCATCATTCAGCGAGGGAAAAATCTTTCGTATTGGATACCTGATGTGTTTTGTAGCTCAGCTAACTTACCTGCCACAGCATTACGCATTTGCAAAGAGTCGTTGTTGTATATCATCGATCCATCCTGCGGTCAATGCAACAGGACTGAGTATCTCACTTTATTGAATATGTGAAGTTGATTCGTCACACATTGGATAACGCCTAGACAAATTAATTTAATGCCCTCTTTTTAGTGTTGAATCAACCTAACATCGTCGGTGGTTTCGCCTTTCCACAATCTTGACATCACAATGCGAATGATACAGGTTATCAGTGTTCAGATCGTTTCATTCCATGAGATAATCGACTGTTTAACACTCAATTTCGAATTGATAGTATAGGTTTTCCGTTAATTTTATGCTACAACTGGCTTTGGATTAGGACCAGGAGACAGCACAAATCCCCTGAACGTCATAATACTGCCGTAGTACTGATCAATCTTATGAGATATGTGATTGAGTGTAGCCTCTTTGTAAGATTTATCCCCTACCAGGCTTTGTACTTCCAGCAAACATAACAGTCTGGGAGATAAGCTTGGGCAGTGCCCTGAATTAAATCATTTCTTGACTAAGTGGAAGGTGCATCAGATATCTTGTAATAAAGTTTTGAACATTTTCCACCACTATTCAAAAAGCTTCTTGGTGACAAATGGTAATGGATGAGTGGTGGTTAAAGCAGATGAGTTTTATGAACTGAGGATCAAATATATACATAAGTTTTTCGTTTGGATTTGCTTTTTTGTCCATAGGAAATTATATGTCCGTTAACAACGGGTATATTTGCACTGTCCTGCAGATATCGAAGAGAACTTCCTTGAACCGCTTTTGGAAGGTGTGTTGGATTGTATGACTCAAGAGAGACGGGCTCGTTTACTGATAGACGGACTTATAAGAGAAGTAAGTTACAAAAAGGCTGTTAGTAAAAATGGGCTAAACGGTCCATGAATTCTCTATGAATGATATATACAGGAACGTTGCGGAAATATAACTTGTCAGGTCTCATGTCTACACATCTTGTTGGTTAGTTTCAGTGGTCATATAATGGTAACAAAAGAGACTCTTATCAGTTCCTGGATCTGTTGCTCTTCTATATCTTCTCCTGTCTACTTTGGGTGGTGCCCAATTGTGTTCAAAGGGGTTTCTACCATATGTGTGTCGGAGTTTCAGACATACCTGTTCGGACGAATACACATTTCCGTTAAAATGTGCAATCGACTCGTATCACACAGGGACCACATTTGAACAGCCCATCAAATGTGCTTAATATGACTGACATTAAGTTTTGTCAACATCTTGTAAGTATGAGACTTCTTGCGAGGCTCAGTAACTTTCCAATATGATGCTCACGGAATTTCCGGACAAATATCTTGTGTTTCGCCATACCAGGGTATGTCCAGTACTACCTTTATTTTGTTTTTACAAGGAAATTGTTTGTGATGTTTTATGGTGGATTGGTAAAATACTTAATTTTTAAACCTTCAGCTTATTTACTTTTGTTTTGGTTTGCGATCTTCTGTGACCTCAACCGATGGAGATGCGGCGAAATCTGGTTAAACATAGATCGTGCGATTTTACCTTCTTGTTTTCTGCATGCATACTCAAAATATAAAATTATGTTGCATTTAATCTCCATCTTACGAGTCAGTAATCTCCTCCTACTTAACTATGTGGTACGGTCTACATTTCATAACAATTCACGTACTACAATTCAATAACATGGATAATATTGAACCTGTTCTTTTTGTTACGTTGTAGGCTGTGACTCTACGACACTATGAATTTCGTGAGCTGGGTCGTTCAATTTGTGAGAATGTATGTTTAAAGCAAATTGTGCCTGTTTTACGTGGTGAAGTGGCACATTATGTGATAGACCGAGCGACACGCTTGGCATTATCTCGACTGGAGCTGGCAGCATCCGGTACCAAGGAGATCAGGGGCGCAGCCAGTGCGGAAATAATCAACGATGTCATGGACGAAGTTGCTTTGGAAGTACAGGCACAGAAAGAGGCGGAAGAAGCAGCAGAGAATGCAGAAAACACGGTAGGAAGCGAAATTGTGACAAGCAGAAAAACTGCACAGGATTAGATCATTAGCTAACATGGAATGATAATCAGGAATTTTGAAAAATATTTCACATTTTTACTCACTTCATGATTAATTATGTTCACGTTCTGTTTCAATAGCTCGCAGTGATATTAAAATAACCAGTGACGCGAACCCAGACGGTTTGCTCTTCCACAACTAATAACCGCGAGTTTTAGTCAACGCCCAACCGATTCCAGAAAATAACGATCCAAACCAAATTCTAATGGTGTAGAAACATTGCCCTCTTTCCACTGACTGCAAACTCTAAAAGAGTTAAAAAGGATAAAAAACATGCTGTCCTTAACCTGGTCCGACCTTATAGTCTGAGCCAAGCACTGCCAACTCACTCGTTATTTTATCAAATAGCTTGGAAGCAGTCAGCGTCGGTAGCATTGTTCGGCCATTGTAGAAAATTCTATGAAAGCCAATTCACACAGACCTCATTAAAAGTATCTTGAATGTAATCCAATTAGAAGTGTTCTTGTTTCCAAGTCCATTGGTTGAAAAACGGAACTGTTGTAGTCTGCAGAGTCACGAGTGAAAGACTACAGGGTAAAAACTTGATAGCTTCAATAGTGAAGAGACAGACAATGGTTTTGGGAAGAAGCGGACTGTTGAATTGCTGAAATGATTACCATAAACACAGCACTTTCCACAGGTTACATGATTTATGAATGTGTATGCTCCAGTGGATAGCCTCAACTTAGATTATATCAGTCCCGTCCATCTCAGACAGAACACTAACATCCCGTGTGTAGAAAATCCATCAAGGAACGACTAGCTATGATCTCACGTTGAGATCGGTTGGGAGAGTTCTAAAACCCATTCGACATCTGTAAGGCACAATCAAACGGCAGTTTTAAGGTTTAGTGAAGCTGGATCTTGCCTATCTGTTTATACAATAGCAACGGACTGGCACTCCTACTTAGGTTTGATTAGATGATTAGCTGAATCATACAACTAGTCGCGCAAGCCACGCTTCCCATGGTCGTGGGTCGGTTTCTCTAAGTCGACTGGTTAAAAGTATCGTCCGATCAGAATACGGCTGAATCAGCCAACCAAAGTCCTACCAGAACGTGACGGTTGATTCATTGACACATGGACAATTTTCACTTACCATTAACACGAAATATAATTGGGTCCTGTAGACCGCGGTTATCCGACATAGATGGGGTGTTAACTGACGTATAGAGGGGTCTTTTTGTGTATATCTTCACTGAATTCCGTGGGTTTCACAATGTGCGCTTCCGCTGCGTACGGAGACATGGAACAGTAGGAATGACTAAAAATAAACGTCAGAATAATTTAGTTAATTGTAACCAATATTGTTATAAACATTAGGGGATAATTTTGAATTGCCCGTGGTGTGACTTACGTAGCGACTAGTATATGTCATACATTCGAAAGATTGCGATTTGTGATCACGGGCTGTTTGCCTGGACACTCCGTCTTCCACTACAATACACCCGGTCACGCATGCATCCGGCTAATTACCTCTTTGGTATTCGTGCTGTCAGTATCCCCTATAACGTTGTACAGGGCATATTCACTCATTTATTCACAACAGCCAAGAGATACTGTGACTCATGCAGCCGCTTACCACAACAATGACATGAAATAACCTAGAAGAAAAAACCAATGAAGGAAATGAAACTGGATGAAGTAATGCTAGGTAGAAACATTGATTGGTATGAACGCAGGCATGTCATTGACTATACCACATTGTTACATGGGATAGCGTTTCTAGCCTGCGATTTGAGTGATCAAGTGTCAGTACTAAACTGTTGATTGCCAAATTCTAATGACTGCGTAATACAATGAACCAGGGGAGCTTTATTTAATGCACCCTCCATATAAATTAAAATATTATTCGGTTTATCCTCCAGGTAGCAAAGATAAAAACAACCTACCAGGTTGTCCAAGATCATATTGCTTGCGTACGGACCCAGGTAAATAAAGTTTGTACGTCTTTTAGAATATTCACCGTCACCAACCTCATTGTCGCTGTTGTCATCACCCTCTTCTTCCTTATCATCATTTTCAACAACAGAACGGCACACCAGGGATGGGCGTTAATGCCGCATAAATGAGATCTGAAAACACGCTCATTTTCGAAATAGAACGAGAAGAAATGGGAATTACTTCCGCAGATCCCATATCTAAACTTGAACGTTTGATATCAAGATGCATACACCATACAAACAGACGACTGGATTCCGACTTAGGATAAGATGGTACATACAAAACTGAATCGTTGTTGTCACTTCAAATCTAGTGTCTTAATCCACTTCTTTCATTATACACAAAGAATTTCAGCCCTGTTTAACGTTTAATCACGCTATTATACTCTGTAAACCAGTCAAAAGTGATTATTCAAACGACGAGCTGTCAATTGGAAACAAACGATATTTATCCCCAAAAGTGAATGTTCAGAAACATTCAATGAACATTACAATCGAAACGGTTATGAAGCTTCATTGGTCGATGGTATTGACATAGTTTTACTCATATGCATCTAACATAATTGATACGCGTTTGTGTACTTCATTAACCTGCTTTCACTCTACTTTGCAGGATGAAGAATTTTGAGTGATAAACGCCGCGACAGCAAAGATACAAGAACCAGCGGTAAAAGTGATACTGTTTGGACACTAATGATTTTAGTGTGTGAAAGTTGAGAAAAGACTTGGAAATAAACAAGCACCGTATGGTAATATGCGTTCCGTACTTTTGCGAATCATTTTACTAGAAAACTCGCAGTTTCGTGGGTGAACTGTCAGTCTTCGGCATTCACATGCCAGTTGTATAAGAGATATAGTGGTTAATCAACAAAGTACCTAACGATGAACAAACTCTTCTTTACTGATTTATCATCAGGATAAATACACCACATTTACATCACAACCTTAAAAAGAAATCATTGATGATGTGAACACAGAACGGATGGTTGGTATGATCGATCAATTGAATATTGTGCTGCAACCTAGACTTCATTGGGTCTTAAAGGGTTCAACTGTGCATACCAAAATTTGTCATTTTCGTTAGGGACTGAAATGACTGGCCCATCAGGCTTTCCGGATGTACTGTGTGCCGCTATGTTGATGGCTGAATTCAATGAGCGATACACAAGTGTATATGGAATGGTCAAGTGATTCATTTCAATATTTTCTTGCGACTAATACTAAAAAGCAAACTGATCACCTGTTTGACGAGAAGAGCATTAATGATATACTCGAATGCTGCCATATCTGAAGGACTTTATGAGTGCAAAATGTTTACAAAATGGCCACCGGAAAGTTTTATAGATAGTACCGTAAAACATCGGAATAAACGACACCAATAGCATGTAACATGCATGTCGGTGATATGTTACTATAAACTATCACCTATAAGCTTTCCAGGGCAGTTAACAAAACATTCAGCAACGTCAAAGTTTTCGTCCATTTCACTTTCAACCCGATTTTCTGCACATGACTGGAGGATCAAACACTTGCTTTTGCAGCCTCGCTACGTGTATGCTCCTTCGTTTGTCCATCTGGAAGCAGTTGAGTTTGCCACATATCATGTCCGTAAACACTACTCAGTTTGGCTCAACATCCTAATAACAAGGTTGATCAAAAGCAGCATACTGGCACACCCAGTAGATTCTAATCATTCTCTCAATGTGATGAAGGAACTTCGCTTATTCGAATCTAATGTCGACCAGTCGAGGGCAGTGAGAGGTAGAATTCTATTCACAGCTGAAGCGATTAGAAGTCACTTACACAGCTTACCTCACTGTGCCCAGGACAATTTCGCTCAGTCTTTAAAACCACTTTAGTTGATAAGCCGTTTGGGCGAGACTAATTTACTGACAATTCTATGGGAATGTTTCCTATTTTTGACAAAAACCTGTTTTTATTTTGGTTATTGACAGTTTTTCCAAATGAGTCAGTAAACTCACTTCCTCGTGAATAGCTGGGGTCCGGCTGTTACCTAACTTTTGTATTGTAGTCATTAGTATATCTTAAACTTTTCAATCCTTTGTCAATCTTCATTCAAGTCAATGAACTAATGATGTGAAAAAGTACATTCGAAAAGTCTTCGTATTTCGTTTTCTCTGAACGGTAGCGTACGTGCTTGATGATATTTATGTTTAGATTCATCTTTCACAGAAAGCAAATCCAAAGGACATTGGTGCGTGTAAGTCATCATCTTTGACGTGAGCCATACCATCTGTATTTGCACTCATTTACTCCCAATCTGGAGGAAACCGAATGAATAGGACCAGTGTGTGGGTGAGAAGCATGAAATTTCATCCTTTCATCCTCACCTAGGAGGAGAAAAATTCCATGAGATCAAGATGTACGAAAGTCACTAAAGGGAGTTAAGGAATAATTAGCATGTTGAACAATATATACACAACGTAATGTTTTAGCTATCACAAAATACCATGTGGTAGCCAGTACTGGACGTTTTCCTCTGTCGTACACAGTGTCTACAAGCTTGTTGTTGTGCAGCCGTTGTGATGTAGGGTATAGATCTAACCAGCCGATAGCTCGTGAGTTAAGAAGAATTTTTCAATAACGCCCCGAGTTGACTGCTCATTCCGTAAATGCCAGTGTCATCCACAATAAGTGTCACCCCAGACGTTTCCGAAGTAGTATTGTAACAAGTAACCTAGTGGTGATCTGGGAAGACGGGGTCTTTTTGAATGACTGGGCTACGTTGAGGATCTGGAATTGTAATAAAAACCGACAAGTCATGTACACAACTTACTTAATCGAAAACCAAAATGACACCATTCACACGACAGTATGTTACGTTACAGTAGACACTGCTCAACTTAACTTTCTGCAACAGTAAAGCAAAAGCTGTAATCTGTTTTGAAAGCATTTAATTAGGAGCTGTTTTTACTGTAATGTTTTCCACGCAATATATTTTTCATTATAAAGTTAAACATAACTTACTCGTTCGCTCGCAGTCTAAATGACGCAGATGTTGACTATTGGCTGAGCACGTCTACGCGGTACAGATGGTGATGGAGCATCATCTACTTCCGTATATTCACCATACTACCCCTATCCTTACTAGTTCGAATAACCCAATTCATAGGGCAATTGTTTCTATGTTGCTAAGCGTTTTGTTGTTTATGGCTGATTCCTTTATGTATGTTAATACCGTGTGGTATAGCCTTCGTCAGTATTTTCATAGATTTTTAGGTAAGCAAAAAAACTGATGATTTCACAATTACAGGAAAACATTTTTCTAAAAAGAATTTCATACACACGGTTAATTCCATGTTACCGGGGCAGCAAGTGTCACGTAATAGTAACAACTGTCGAAGTTTTTTGTATTTCCCTACAGTTTCTTTACTCCTGGCAGTGCCACAAAGTGTACGAGTTCATTGTTAAGAACACCGAAATTTGTCAATGCACCATTAGACTAACTCGACCATACCTGTTAAAGCTTCCCTCACGTTTCGTCGCTAGGTTTCAACTGTCATTATCGTTACACATAAGGATGGAAGTCCAAATTTGAGTCACTTCAAGTCATATATGAACGAAGTGGGTAATAATTATCACAGCGAGGCTATACACTAAGAGTGAACGTATACTGAACGTTTTAACTCACCTACTCCCAATTTTTACTTAGTTATACCAAAGTCTCGGATCGAGTAATGTCGGGTCCATTAATGTGAATCCCTTAGTAAACTCTGAGGCTTAGCGTGGATGACCAGAAGTCAAAATCACAACTCACTTGAATTGACTGAGTATAACTTGGATCTATTTTACAAACTGGTTATCGATCATTCACTAGGAGTTATGGCTGTATCATTTTTGGAAAGTGTACATCACAGTTTTAAAGCCTGATGGCAAGGTCAATACAAACTGAGCCACTTCAAATTAGGTAACTTTAACCTTACCTCAGATTGAACTGGTTGAACGTAGTTAACACTTTGGAGAAAACCAGAGATTTGGCTCGGATAGGAAATGGGCGACAATGTTACATGCATCCAATTGTCTCAAGACCGGTTAAACGCAAGAACTGAAGGTCATAAAGTGGAAAGAAGAATGTAGCAAGCCAGGTGGGTACAAGCGTTTACAGCAAAATAATTGATTTCAACTACAGCAGTCCTGAGGGAAGCCAACTGATGTAGCTGAAACGTTGAACACTGAAATTTTGTCGTAATGTTATTTTTTTTTCATTCCCACTATTAAAAGCTTGTTAACCACGAAGCTCCCATTGTTCGGCCGTATAGTTTTGCTATTCATGCATGTACAGTACACCGGTACGTACGTGTTATATAGACATATATATTGACGTAATAATTGCTTATGGTCGGAAGTTAAATAGCGCCAACAAAATAACTATATGACGCGTAAATAAGGGTACATCGAATAAACGTCAGTAACAAAACTGTATAGCAAATTGTGAGGAAGTCACAATCCAGCTGCTGCGGTAAAAATAAGTTCGACTGTTGCGATTTACCAATTGAGTCAGTGGACGTTTGCGACGTATAGCGGACGGATGTGTTGATGTGAAAGCGCTCCTTGGCTTGCAGTTCGTTTGATGGATGAAGCTGTATATGTTGTGGAATCTAACGTCCTTATTGTAGGACCGCGTATTGTTTAGCTCGTATAGCGGTATCAAGGCAGGATGCGTTGTTCAACATACTGTGCAGCAGTGAATGACCATTCCTCTAGATGAGTCGAGCAAAAGTGTGAAAAACCCTGATTAGTTGTTGTAGCAGTGTTCAAGGGGGTGAGCCGTGCGAAGCATCGAAATAGGTACTGTGTTGGTAGCACCTACATTAACGTTGCTGATGGAATTAGAACTGCTGACCATGTCGAGCGTTTCATGTTAGTCGCTATGTCGGGCGGTCCTGGACAAATGTGCCGGGCTTTAGTAGAATAAACACATCTGAAAATATTGTTCATATCTGCCTCTGGAATCTGAGTTAAATGGGTATCCGTGTAGGGACACGTTGTATTTTTGAATATAGACGTAGCTATTTCTAATGGTTAGGTCCCACCCCTTGCCCTTTTTTTTCTTCTGTCCTCCCATACAGGGTTTGCTTTTTCTTCTTCGTCGTTGTATGACGATCAAGCATAATTGTGAACCACTGATGTATTGCTGTCTATAATGATGATGATTATGGTGAGAGAGGTAATTAACCTGATAGCTCGCGTGGCAGGCTCAACGAAATAATTAGGGACCGTGTATGGACAGACACACGAGAGGTGTTATAATGGGTTTATTATGATGTCCCGGTTGACCGAAGAGCGAACCGCCAATTTCGTATGAGGTCATTAAGAACCCCACAGGTCCATAATAAATAACTTTTCGACAACTTAAGAAGTAAACTGTTAGATATGTTGAAGTTTGTCTGGTACGTTTGTCGTCTTTTGTTTAATATGATGCGAAGCGATAACTCCTTTGAGGTCTGTTTGGTTTGTGTACAGAAAACCCATCTTTAATTCGCCTTTATTTTTATTTGTTGTGTATGGTAAACGATCATGACGAATTTTGTACCATAACTGCACATAAAATGGTTGCTTTTTTCTTTTTATAACTATCAATGCGTATCTGTTGAAACCTCCTTCGTGGTATTGTTTGACACGTTCTCACCTTCATCCGTACCCGATTGTTTTAAGGAGGTCATTTCCCGTTGACTGATGGTTGTTTGTGGACGCGTGTTTAGTTGCCCCCATTTTGAACTCCTTTGCTGGATAATTTGTGTATCCGGTTGACTCACACTCAAGATGAGATAGTACCTTTATAATAATTTTACTAAACAGTATCGTGTAAATTCAAATCCTTTTGATCGCCTTTTTTTTTACGTGTTTTGGACATGGAAGATAGTCCCGTTAACCCGACCGTCTGAATAAGTGTCGTCAGTGCCATTACAAAACACCTTCTGCCGACCGGACACTCAGTGAACCCAAAGACTGCCTTTAGAGTGTTCTTTGGACCGACAATGAAGAAGACAGCCAATATTGCAGAAGCTATCTCAATACATCGGCTGAATCTCACCTTGTGCCCCCAAAAACAGTTGATGACTAGCCTTTCGCTATGTTGGTAAAAATGCAACTAGTACTCTGAGCCCATTGTACGTTTATATTTTTTTTCAAACCAAACTTTTTGGACCGATGTATTTTTCATAGAGTGGGTCACTCCTATCCACCCTAAATCCACATTGCGTTATCTTTCTAATCAGTGTAAATCGAGCCGCATCTTTCTATTTCTGTTTGGTCCGTAGAAATTTTCTAACCATATTCCACCATTTCCATTCAATCTGTATGGATTTTTAACCATCTCTCTCTGGACTCCTATACGAACATACTGTTGGCGCTTTACTCCCACACTTCGACTCAGGTTAGGGTTTACGGTGAGCTGTCTGACAGTTTCAGCACCAGGAACGGCATTCGTCAAGGCTGTTCCCTTTCACCATTCTTGTTCAATTTCGTCATGGATGAAATAATGGAGGATTGTTGCGGCACTCACAAGACGCCGGTGTGGACCTCCTACCTGGTGAAAGGTTGACTGATCTTGATTAGGCTGACGACAAGGTGTTGCTGTTTGACACCTTCCAAGCAAAACAAACAACGCTGAACGCAATTTCGCGTTCTGCTAAGTACTTCGGAATGCACTTTACAGCCTCAAATTGCAAAATGCTTTCGCAAGATTGCTGTGATTACGTAGATTTAATATTAGATAATGAAGTCATGGAAGTTGTTGACCTGTTTGTATACCTGGGAAGCTGCATCAGCGGCAGCGGCGGCGGAGGTGTAAGGAATGGAATAGAGGCGCTTATTTCTAAGGCTAGAGCGATGTTTACTAATCTGAGGCACCTATGACGACAGAAAGGTATCTCTCTGAAGCTCAAGGGTCGCGTATATCAGACAACAGTGAGGGCTATATTACTTTACGGCAGTGAAACCTGGCCCATCAATGTAGAAAACATGAACTGTCTTCAGGTGTTTGATCACCAACGTCTGCGTTCAATCGCTCGTATCGGGTGGCACCAACGAGTAAGCAACGAGGAGGTAAGGAAGCGGGTGCTTGGCACTGATTGTCAAACGAGTTATTTTACTCAGTCACTACATTTGCACAGACTTAGATGGTTAGGCCATGTAGTAAGGATGCCAGCAAATCGTTTGCCACACCGAACACTGTTTGTCGACGTTGCG